>JAVJIF010018119.1:0-74381 GCA_038442645.1 Agave tequilana | reverse complement strand
AACTTTATCGTAGAACTTTCTATCTTCAATATATCGCCCTTCATCAACCTTTAGCTTTGATACCAATTGTTGAAAAAAGTTACTCTCAGGATCGATATTTGTGAAACTTAGCAATATGAAAATACATGCAAAGGAAAAGCTATTGTAAAGCAAACTAGCAATACATAGACAAAAAAAAGCAATAAGAAAGAAACATGAGGATTTAACGTGGTTCAGCCTAACCTTGGCCTACGTTCACGGGGAAAGAACTTGATAGAGCTTTATTAATAACTTGATGCAAAGAGATCCAACATTTCTCTTGATGCAACAAGAGTATTCACCTTCCTTCTTAATCTAGACCTAGTTTACAAGAGTATTACCTTATCTCTATGTACCTTCACCTTACTCCTCTCTTTTTTGGCTTCCTTCTGATCCCCTTAGTATTCTCCACCTTTTTCTCCTTGAGATTAGATTTAGATCAGCTTTTGATCAATGCTGGGTTACAGTCTTTATTTATAAAATTTTACAAAACAACTCTTATTTGGACTATGAGATGATCTTCACTGTTAAATACTTGAAGAATCTTAATTAATCATATTAGAAGTTGATCTCCTTGATTTAGAAAAATTTTACACCCTTTAATCTTTAGAAACAAACTCTTCATTGAACAGAAATTGAGTCCTATTCGTACTCCATCAGAAAAGAGAACATGCACCTGAATAGAAAATTGATTCTGCTTCAAAAACACTGTTATTAGTAGACTAGGCCTTATGACTAGTCGACTAATTCCTGAAATTAGTCGACTACTGTAACCTGCACCTTCTCTGTCTCTGCTTTTGTATCTGCCCTAGTCGACTAGTACTTCTGATTAGTCGACTAACTTTCCTTGATCTGCTTCTTTTCTTCTCTCCAAGTAATTTTCTTCAACTTATTTGGTTCGTCTTTGACCATCATCTCCTCTTGAAAACAAGGCAAAATCCTACACTTATTGAATTGAAATGCAATAATTAATGCTATGATGCGTCATGACTATGAGGATTAAAAATATGTAGGGGTATAATTGAAATTTTAGAAAGAAGCTACCAACATTATCATGCATGCCCCCTACTTGATAAAGGCTGGCAATGAGGGAGTTGCCAGCTTGATTCAAGGCTAACCACCGAGGGACATAACCTGCTTGCAAAACTTAAAAGACATCACAAGGAAGTACTCCCAAAATGTCACATGTTTTAGTGCAGATGCAGATGTGTTTGAAATCTTACAGTCGTTTGATTATTAATGGTGCATACAAATGTTATGCATTTGAAAACCATAATCTATAATTTGTTCAAAAATTTCACTTACAGAATAGGAATGATAGTCTTGTTAGCTAATAATAGATAAAACCAAGACTGCATCTGCAATCAAATAATAGTACTTCATATCAAAAATCAAATAATAGGACTGCTCCTCAAGAAAACAAAAACCAACACTGGCAATACTGGTATTATAGCATACACAAAAAGGTTCCAAAGAAATAAGACAATCGGATATAAATCTTAATTGACATATCATACAATCGTAGTGGACATATCATACAACTGTATTTCCTTGCATAGGAACAAGCCAATAAAACAAGCAATAAAAGAAAAGGAATAGTTTAAGCTCTTTTCTTAGACTTTTGCGACCTTCTCATAAAATATACCTGTGACTTGGAACAAAAATACAACTTTCAAGTTTACCTTGTCAGCAAAAAAGGGAATTTATTCTTTACTTTCGAGGTATAAAGAATCAAAGTGTAAATGTATCACTGACAGTTATAATTCAATTAGAAATATTACAGATAGCCATCGTAATAAATATTCATGACATGAATAGAAGACCTTTAGAAATAAATGCTAAAAGAACATGGGCTGATGCTTTTAAGGGCTCGTGCATTTTTCTTGCATCTGCCCTGCAGTAGATATGTAGTTGTCACATTACTTTTTATGGAAAGAGGTTCTTAAGATTGTCATAATCTACAAATCAGTAAATACTAGCAAATATTGTCATTTCTAAGCAGGCTTTTACCCTTTATGTTGAACTATGGAAAGCTAGAAAGGGGTAGAACATGCAAAAAAAGATCTTTATTATATATTTTTATAAGTTCATAAAGACAAGCATTGCAGACAGTGACCAATGTATCCGCAAGAATTGCAAGTAGCCTACATAGGGTTGCTTTCCTTGTAAGTGATGCTGAATTAGAACATATGGCTAAGGGAGCAGTAGTGAGTTAGGAAATTAGAAAGAAAAAAGAAAGATATAATGGTTTAATTAATTATTATGGGTGACAGAAACTACGGACCTTGGAATTTTAACTGAGCATTGAACAGCTGCAGTTAGTCTGTTGTTTACAGAAGTATAGTGTATGACTACTTGTGGTGCAATCTGATTGCCGAGACTAGTCTACAGGTAACAAAATTAAAGACATCTTTGAGTAGTTGACATGCCGAAAGTTGTCATGGGGGAACACGTGTCTAGGGCAGTTCCACATTTAAGGGCTAATATGGCGTTATTCCATCTTCTTCCCTCACTATAGAAGTGTAGTTGTCATGATGTCTTAAGGATTATTAGAGATTGTCACCACCTTTCAAATGGATAAATATGAACACTGCTTTGTCCTTGTTAACACACAGAGGTTGCTTTGTCCTTGTTCACATACCGACATCTCATGTTTGAACCTCGGCAGAATCACCTAGATTTCCAATTATGGAAGGTAAGCTAGGGAAAGAACCTTAAATCTCGCAGAAAAAAATAATAATAATAGAAGAAGAAAAAAAGAAAACACAGGTCACGTTATATGTCATAATTGTTAATTGATCTTATTGTGCCTCCGAATTATCGAGGTATGCAACAAGAACAAGGAGTCAGCTTAAACTTCAGTTTGAACAAGACAGCCACACTTTGAAGAGGCATATTAAGAGACACACCTAGCTTTATATCTATGTAAAATTAACAAGATAGCTTTCATTGCCACTGAAGCAATATTAGACCATATGACACTTGAAGTAAATTAGGCAAGAAAAAATGTTGAAACTAAAATCAGAGATGTCTTACCTGTCATTAGGGATCAAAATGCCTCTGACAATTAGCATCGGATCACTGATAATTTTAACCAGCACATACATGTGATGAGTTGCAGAATTACATGAGTCCCATCTGTTATGTCTGTTGTGGTTCTGCATTCATATCCGTTGACAAGGGCAACTCCAAGAGAGAGTTGGAAGCGTAATCCATTGGAAGCCCAGGCTGGAGGAATTGATCTTTGTTGCCCACTGTAGCATCTATCTTTTTTGCTGGAGCCATTGTGTCTGATTGCTTTGGTCGTAGACCACCTGTAGCCAATTCAAGTTGCGGGGGACAAGTGATACGTAGCCGTTCCTCAGAAGAGAGCAGGACTTCAGGACAGTCCCAAATGATCACATACCGTAGGGATGGTACATCACTAAGACCACAAACATCAGTAAGGCTAGAGCAATTTGAAAGCTCCAGCAGTTCGAATGCAGACATCTTATGATGCAGTCGGGGAAGGGCCCTTAAGCTTTTGCAGTCAGAAACATTCAGGGATTGCAGTGAGCACGGAAGAAACTCGTTTGGAGAGAGCTGGAGTGCAGGACAGTCTTTTATGACCAACTCTTTCAGAGAGTTGAGGTTCTGAATGCCAACAACAGAGGTGAGCTCCCTGCAATTCTGTATGATCAGCTGTTGTAGTGAGGATAGGTTCGGGCTGAGAGGAAGGGACTTCAGACTTCTGGATGAACATACTTCTAATGTTTGAACAGTTGGTGGCAACCATTCATCAGACGGCAGATACGACTCCAGGGAGCGGTTCAAGCACAACCTTTTAAGAGAGGAAAGGTTGTCCACACCGTACTCATCAGTAATCTTGGAGGTAGAGCTTATATTTAATTCCATTATCTGAGAAATCTCCTGAAAGGAGCAGAAAAGTTCATAGTTAGGTTAAAGGAAGTCCAAACTCAATGAACAAACATGTTGCAGATCTTTCATAATCAGCAAAAGTTCCACGGACATGAGATGGATAGTACCTGATTACACTGAAATTGATGTCTTTTGCACCATTCTCCCAACCTGAGGCAGTCTGTTATCTCCACTTTCCAGGGAGTGCAAGAAAGGAATTCATCTGCCCTAATTTGAAGATGAGGGCATCGTTCAAGCACTAAGCTTTCGAGCGAAGTCATGTTCTTCAGCCCAGTCACCAACATCAGTTTCCAGCAATCACTAATATGCACATCCTCAAGCTTCGACGGCACGGCAGAGATTCCTCTTGCCCAAACTGCAGATGGGGACAATTTGATAAATGCAAGTTTCTGAGTGAAGTCAGGTTCTTCAGCCTAGTCACCAACAACAGTTCCGAGCAATCACTAATATGCACATCCTTAAGCTTCGACGGCAGAGATTCCTCTTGCCCAAACTGCAGCCGGTGACAATTCGATAAATGCAACTTTCTGAGTGAAGTCAGGTTCTTCAGCCCAGTCACCAACAACAGTTCCGAGCAATCACTAATATGCATATCCTTAAGTTTCGACGGCAGAGATTCCTCTTGCCCAAATTGCAGCTGGTGACAATTCGATAAATGCAACTTTCTGAGTGAAGTCATGTTCTGCAGCCCAGTCACCAACAACAGTTCCGAGCAACCACTAATATGCACATTCTCAAGCTTCGACGGCAGAGATTCCTCTTGCCCGAACTGCAGCCGGCGACAATTCGATAAATGCAAGTTTCTGAGTGAAGTCATGTTCTGCAGCCCAGTCACCGACAACAGTTCCGAGCAATCACTAATATGCACATCCTTAAGCTTCGATGGCAGAGATTCCTCTTGCCCAAACTGTAGCTTGGGACAATTGGATAACTTCAACTTTCTTAGGGAAGTAAGGCTTTGTAGGCTTTGGGACAAAGACGTGAGGTTGATGCAGTAATTAACCGTCAAAGACTGAAGTGATGACGGGAGGACAGGAAGTCTCCACAGTTCGTTGTTATATGTAATGGTAAGTTGTCGAAGGCAGGGGAGGATTCCATCGCTTTCTACATACTTGCACAAATCTGAGGAGGGAGGATAGCTTGCCCGCTTCATAAGCCCAAGCTCATTATTTTCTACACTGACGTCACCAGGGAAAACAACTGGCCCACCCACAGTTAGACACTGCAGGCTGACAAGATTACCGGTGTCAATGAATATCTCTTGATTGCTTAGAAAAAATTCAATTTTCAAGCTCCGCAAGTTATAAAGGTGCCCCAGCGACTCCGGTAAGTGAAAGGCAATTCCCCAGTTGATAACATAAAGATGGCGGAGGTGTTTGAGGTTGCTGACTGATGTAAGATAGTTTTCACTTCTCAATTCCACTGCCCTTAAGCAGCCGAAGCTATCTAAGTTTACATTAATAGTCTGCTTATCATACAAGAAATTTTTTTCTTCTACTATTAATGTGCGCAGAGCCTTGGGATCAAAAAATTTCAAATGGTCAACTGACATTGAAGAATTACTTTTCACAAACAGATGACGAACTTCTTTGGGAATGTCGTGTCGCTCCTCGTCACTCTTTAATATAATAGATAAGAACTCATTATCTGAAATTGATCTTGCTACATCATGGATCGCATCATGCAGGACAAAGTCCTGATCATGGTCAAATGCAGATTGAAATAATGACCTCCTCTGCAACTCATCGAAATATATGCTACCTGTGTCTTCTAATCTCTCTTTTCCATAAGGAAGAATAAAACCTTGTGCGATCCAGAGTTGGATTAGCTGATTTTTGTTGAATACATAATCTTTGGGAAATAGAGAAGAAAACAGAAAACATGGCTTCAAATGTGCAGGTAAATGACGATAGCTTAACATCAGTGCTGGTAGAATATCCCTTTTGGCTTGATCCAAGTCCCAGAGATCGCTTCCTAAGATATCGGTCCATCTATCTTCATCAAACTCATAATGTAGGAGGCCTCCAATTGTTTTCACAGACAAAGGCAACCGACCGCATTTTTCTATCATCTTTCTACCGATTTCTTCCAATTGTGGGTAGTCCCTGTGATCTCGACCACCAAATGCACGATGCTGGAACAACGACCAACATTGATCATTTGACAAGCAAGCAGGGCGATAAGGAGACACCGTCTGCATGATCTTTGCAACTGGATCATTCCTAGTTGTCACAATAATTCTTATTGTTTTAACACTGTCAAGGGGGGCTCGAAAAGAATCCCACGGTCCTTGCTGCTCGTTCCACACGTCATCGAGAACAAGCAGCACCTTCTTTCCCTTTACTTTCTCCTTGAGAATATCTTGGAGTGCATTTAGCTGTCCGAGATCACATGACTGCTTTGAAATGGACTCTATCATTTCCTTTGTGAGCCTGGAGACATCAAAGTTCTCAGAAACACAGACCCAACAAGTGCAGTCAAAATATGGGAATAACAGAGAACCTGTAGCTTTCATCTGAAAGTAGCATCTCAATTACTTCATCTTTGTCTTGCTCCCTACCAAAAATGCCCGATTCATCAACATGAGAGCTTGTAGGCTGTGGCCAGTTCATGGAAACATCTGGCCTCCTAATTCCATCTCCCTCTCTCAAATGGAGTGCTTCTCGATCTTTTGATATCTCATCGAATCTCTCCCTAATGTTGCTGATCCTTTCCGGGATTGAAAGCTGTGATAAAATTGAGATCAAATCACGTACCTGTTGCTCCTCTTGTTCTCGCTTCCTCTTGCGGATGGCTTCCGCTGAAGCAACTCTGCTCTCTACTTGGATCCGTCGCAATTCATACTGGTACTCCTCCAGCACGTCCTCAGCGTCATAGGCAACGCCCTTGAGCTCTTTCACCCAGAGCTTCACAGCACGTCCTCTCTGCATCTGCGAGCACAGCTTGGATCCTCCGCAGCGTCCTCTGCAGCTTCTCTAGATCTTCTTTGACGGCAGGTGTAGGCGATAACAAGGATGGAGATGAGGATGATGATGGGGAACTTGGAATTGTGGCTGTCAATTTTGTGGCCAGAGAGCAGACTGAATTTAACAAAGATAACGCCATTGATCACAGCCTGATTGATTGTTTCTCCACAATGGAACTGGGAGATCCAAGACAAGAACCAGACGCTATGGGAGTAGAGAGATCTATGAGCGTTTTTCTACCTCAGAGAGCAGAAAGTTATAAAGAGAAGTCAAGTCAATGAACGCTACTGTGGCTCATCGAAAAATGACATGCTTCCATTATGTCTACATTTTGAAAATCATCTAGAAGGGGTTAATTGGTGAAATGCTAATCAAGTGGAAATAAAACTTAACTAGCAATTCTACACAAGTAATGCTACAACAGCTATTCGGCAATTCAAAACCAAGAAGTGAAACCAGATACTCCGTGAAGAGCTCTGTACTTCTGCTCTATATTCTTCTTAAACAAGAGTTGAGATGCACAATTGCCTTCATGATTAAAAGAACAGAATCAGTAAATCAATAACTAGAGTAATAGATCAATGACTATCAAATAAACAAGCAAGAGCAGCAAATAAAATGTAAATGAGTAAGACAGAGAGAGAAAGTAGTAATCACAAACACAAGAGATTTGTTTCGAGATTCGAGCAACTTGTTATACGTCCTTGCCTTTATCGCAATGAAAGATTTTCATTATCTCCACTAAGTACTAAAAAATAATGAATCTACACAAGACCCGGAGTTTCAACTCCAACTTTCAATTCTCATCCAAGAGGACACAAAGAAAATAAAGATTACAATCACTTAGAGATCACAAAGATCACAAAATCTCTCAATAATAACTTTCTATAGCATAAAGTGGAGATTTGAGGCTCAAGAAGTTTGTAAGAGAAAAATCAACAAGAAATTGAATCGTTGAATGCTTAAAAACTAGCAGAAAAAGATTGAAAATGAAAGCTCTTTGAAAAATTGAAACTTGGAATTTTGCGTGAATTTTTCAAACAATCTTCATGGATTTTTCTTGATTTTTCCTAGTACAAACTCTCTACAAATGACTCCTATTTATAGGAGATTGGAAGATATCATTAGAGAGTTAATCTAGATATTAAATAACTGATAAAACCAAAATAAAGAAAAATTTTCCATTTGGAGATAAAACAAAATACTTTGAATTAAAAAAATTCGTTTATAGCCATTACTGTAGCTTCTGCACGCCTGGCGGTCGATCGTATGATCGACCGACCATGACTATTTTATGAGAGTCATCGCCTACAGTCGACCGCCAGGGGAAATAGAGCCAACAGATAGCTCTATATAAAGCTTAGTCTGGGTGGTCCACCGCTTAGTCGACCGTCCAGAACGGCTCTCAAATATAGTCAGTGGATCGATCGATCGAGCGGTTGACCGGCCACATAACCCAGGGCTTGTGCACGCTCTGTTCATGCTCGATCGACCGCACAGAATACAGAGTTTTTCTGCACATAGACCGGTCGATCAGGTGGTGGACTGTCTCAGCCCCAAAAAAACTTAAAATTTTTATTTTCAAAATATCTATCAAATTTTGAAATATCTATTTATATATGGAAAATGGTTTTGACTAGGATCATTCTATGAAACATATATATTATAGAGATAAAAATGATGATAGAAGATTAAGCATGTATTAATAAGACTAAATTGATAAAACTAGTTATATAAAAGTCTTCTTGTGTGTGTGAAATTTTTTGAGATCCAATCTAATACTCTAAACTTAAACATATTAAATTCTGGCTGTAAATTTAGTGGCCAGATAACAGAGTGAAGATAACAAAGTGGATGACATTGATCATAGCCTGATTGATTGCTTCTCCACAATGGAACTGGAAGAACCAAAGCAAGAACTAGACGCTTGGAAAGTAAAGAGATCTATGAGTGTTTTTCTATTTCAGAGAGAAGAGGAAGTTACAAACACAAGTCAATGAATGCAACTGTGGGTCATCGAAGGAGAGATGAATGCAACTGGCAGGCATTTTTTATCCCAAAAAAAATTATGTGTGCAGAGCCCTAGGATTATGGTTAATGTGCGCAGAGCCCTAGGATACTATTATGGTTATCATGCCATAACTTTTCTTCTTCTATTAATGTGTGCAGAGCCCTAGGATCATAAAAGTTCAAATGGTCAACTGTCATAACAAAATTACATACCACAAATAAAGCCTTTACTAATCTAAACACATAAGCGAGATGTGTAGGGTCAACAAACCGCAAGGGGGGTGATTCAACATACACATCCTCCTTATTAAAATCATTAAGAAAAGTACTTTTAACATCCATTTGAAACAAGTTAAAATTTTTAAATGAGGAAAAAGCAAGGGTCATAAGAATGGTTTTGAGTCGTGCCACGGGTGCAGAGGTTTCTTCAAAATCAATTCTAATAATTTGATTATAACCTGGGGCCACTAATCTAGTCTTATTTCTAACTACATTACCCGACTTATCCAACTTATTTGTAAAGACCCACTTAGTACCAATGGTTGGTCTATCATGGGGTCTAGTCACATATTTCAAACTTGGTTGCACTTAAATTGACTGAACTCCTCTTGCATGGCAAGTAACCAATATGTGCGCCCTCGACCTCGAGGATGTTCTTAGGTTCAATGTGAGAAATGAGTGCATAATTACCACAAATATTATAAAGTTTGGATCTAGTAGTTACCCGCTTGGATACATCACCTAAGATGCTAACTGTGGAACTTGAACCCTCAACTACCAATTTGAAGACTTTGCACTCCACCACTTGAGCTATCCGACGTATTTGAAATGATACCAATTGAAAATCACCTAAGATGAGATCTTTGAGAAGAAAATCATAATGCCCACAAATTGAAAATCACTTAAGATGAGTCTTTGAGATGACTTGCAGCTATATCTAATCCTTCGAAAGTGGTTGAGATAGTTGTACTTCTACTTGCACTTCTTGAACTTCACCATTTGGATCTTCTCTTAGCTTTTCTTCTTGTTCCGGTGAGTCCATTGACATCTTCTCCATGTCTTCACCTAAAGAATCAATTTCACAATCTACAACATTCTTAACAAGAGCTGGATTCCTCAAACTTAACATGCATAGATCTTCAATAATCAAAGTTGACATATTGAAGACTTTATAAGCTTTACTAGTATTTGAATATTCTACAAAACTTTTGCATCAAATTTTCCTAAATTATCCTTGTTATGTAAGTTCACCTAGAGGGGGGGTGAATAGGTGATAGCTAATCTAATGGTCACTTAATGATGAATAATGCGGAAGCTAAAACCAATTATGACCAAATAAAACTTTTACACTAAACACCACGTATAACTAAAGAGTGTTGTCGAATTCCCCGTGAAGGGCTCTGGACAAACTCCTCTAGATTCCCCTTGAATGGGTTGAGGTGCCACGTTGGCTCTCTTTGTTGAATACAAGTGTTAGTCAACAATCCCAAGCAATATATCAATATGAGCACAAGGAATATATCATGCATATAAAGGTAAAGACAAGATAAGTAATGCAAGATATAAACAAGAAGATAGAGAGAGAGAAATGGCAATCGCAAACACAAAGGGTTTGTTTCGAGGTTCGAGCACACTTGCTCTACATCCCCGCCTTCGACACACGAAGGATTTCCACTATGCAAGATCCCAATGGATCTCTCCTCGGTGCCGCAACACCTACAAGCCCTCGGACTCCCTAGTCCCGTACACACGCAAGCTCACTAGCTCGCCGAGGCCGCACCTCAAATCACCGAGTTCACATAAGAACTCTAAAACACCACGAGCACACTTGCCCGTCTCCTCAAAGTACAAGAATGAAATCTTGGTGATCTAAACACTTTGATCACCTAACAAAACTCTCACAAACACAATCCTATGGATAGATTAGGCAATGGATAGCTCAAGTGATTGTGAGAAAAGCAAGGATTGAAACTTTGGTGAAAAACTCAAGAAATCTCTTTTAACACACTCTAAATAAAATCTTCCCTTTTGATTGGAAGTATTAGCACTCAATTTTGTGGAGAAAACTCTCTGAAAGAATGGGAAAAGCTGGCTCAAGGCTCTCCTAAAATCTTGTTGCAAAACAATGACAAGACCCTCAAATTTATAGGCCAGAAAAATATAGCCGTTGGGGTCTGTCAGGCCTGCCGGTCGACCGGGTCGGTCGACCGCCAACGGTCGGATTTCTGACCGTTGGAGCCACGGTCGACCGCCCGGGTCGACCGAGCCACTGGAGCAGAGAGTCGAACTCTCTGTCGGTCGACCCGTGCGGGCGGCCGCAATTTCCAGAGAGCAGAGCTCTCTGGAGCGGTCGACCCGTCCGGTCGGCCGTCCTCCAGTGCACAAAGGCGTGCACGTCTGTGCACGTCGGTCGACCGAGCCGGTCGACCGACTTCAGAGTTAGTAAACTATAAAAGTGGTAAGTCGACTAGCTGAAGCCTGAAAACATATTTTCTGGGATTTAAAACTAAGTCTTTTGGTTCACATAAAATCCCATAAATACATAAAAATTCTACAAAAATAGTTTTACCAATATACTTTTATATACAAACATGCTTGCACAAAATCAAGGCATGTTATAAAAGATTGGACTATTCTTGTAACATGAAAATATTTGGCTCATGATAAAAACTGTTTTTTCAAAACAATATTTTTCCAAAATGTGTTTTTTCAAAATGAAAGTCTTTTCTAAATCTGAAAATTCTTTTATGAAAAGACAATTAAATCAAGAGTGTGTGTGTGATATATACTTGAGCAATCCACCAACTATTCTATCCTTTAGATTTTATCTAAAACATAAAAATCATATACCTAGACACAAGTGTTGATCTTGAAGTCTTCCCATGAAGTCTTCTCATCTTCTTGACTTGGTCCAAGCTTGATCCAAAAGCTCCTTGGATCACACCGTGCTAGCTCCAAATCTTGACATTTTATCCTTTGTTGAGCTATGCACCTACAAAGATCTTGATAATGAATCTGTCACTAATTAAACACAAGATTATTAGTACTATAACTACATGAGTTGATCATCATCAAAACTAGAGTGATGGGCCTTTGGGCCAACAATCTTCCCCTTTTTGATGATGACAAAACTCATGAAGTTATATATGCATGGATTAAAGTAAAGCATCAAGGAAGCTCCCCCTTAACTCATGCATAGCAAAAAAACAAATAGATATAGCAATGAAGCACATAACTATGTATGCAATGTATGGAGATAAAACATGAAATCCTTTGTCTCCTAGTTGCAATACAAAACATATATGCATAACTAACAAGGAAGACAAATACTTCTCCCCCTTAAGCAATGAAAACATGCATATAAACTCAAATACTTCTCCCCCTTTTTGTCAATCATCAACAAAGGGGTTAAAGTAAAAAACAAATCAAACAAATTTTTCTCCCCTTTTTGTCAAAAAAAAAAGAAATCAAGGAGGGGTAAAATCAAATCGAGCAATAGAATTATATGCGATATACATTCATGAAGAGGAAGACGCTAAGTTAACTTCCCTACACATATACATTACATGAAGAAGGGATGACAAGCCCTAACTCACATAACACATATTATGTAATGCATATGAGGAGATGTGAAGCTCCCCCTACATACGTATATCATATAAAGAAGAGTTGTCAAGCTCCTCAATTTATAATATACTCAACATGAATCCATATGTAAGAGAGATGTTAAGCTCTCCTTGCATATAGGAAATACAAATCAGAAATTTGAATTTTTCTTTAAAATTTTGAACTTTCTTAATAAAACACATTTTGAGATATGAAGTAAACATATTTTTTTATTTTGATATAAATTTTGAAAACATATTGTATAAGCTTTAAGAATTACCAATTGAAAGTTAAATTGAGCTTAGCATATACATTGTGTTTTAAGAACAATTGATTCACTCTCTTAAAGCACAAAAAAGATCACATATATGTATAAAAAGATAATACCAATAGAAATTGATATAATTTAAATTTGAAAGCATTCATACATACAATCAAAATATGAGTATATAAAAATCATATTGATACCAATTGAAAATATCCAATGATACCAATTGAAGGGTAAGCTTATCATATACTCTACCATAGGAAGAATTTGCACTAGTTAATATGAAAATATTTTAAAACTAGTACGAAATCCTTCAAGTAAGGAATAAAGCAAAAATGTCAATTAATCTCAATATTCCTTTAAATCATCACACATTTTTTTATTAAAAATAAAAATTTATTTTTCAAGATATATGTATGTTTTGACAACACAATAAGTATACATACATATCTCTTAAACACAATTGAGTCTATATAAATAGATTTGCATTAAAGGCAAATGACTCAAGAGGTATACATGTATATCTTAAAGTTTGGCAAAATACACATATACATTAAATGAAAACACATGATCATAAATCAAATCCAAAAAGTGGGAATACAAGTTTAAAAATGTATGCATCATCAAAACCAAGCAATACAAGGACATTTCATGGGTTCAAATAAGCATTCAAGCACAAATATAAATAGATTTATTTGTGGCCCACGATATGTACAAGTAAAAATCCTAGTGTTGATAAAACTAACATTTAAACTAATATTCAAATATATGAAGCATCAAATCTTTTAGATCACAAAAGAATTTATCCATATAATTGAAATAAAGTAGGATCATGTGGATAATCTTATAAATTAGTAGAAGAATAGATAACTAGTTTAAATTGATTTTGAATAACTAGTTAAAGATCCTTCAAATAACATCAATCATATATTTTTCATAAAATATAACTAGATACACAAAAATTAAGCACTCATGGTCTATAAGGCTCAAAAATGATTTTAACAAAAGTGTGAGTGTTAAACGATCTTGTAAATAGCATTTTTATGAAAATAGTCAATGAAGCTCAAAAAGATCATAAGTCACATTTTTAACAATTCAACTCAAAATCATTTTTCATAAAATCAACAAACTTCTAGGTATATGTATGATTTATCCAAATCTAACAATATGCATACATATCCCAAAATAAAAGAATCTATTAATGATGTTTGCATTAAGGCAAGAGACTCACGTGTATATATGTATATTTATTAGATTTGAATTAATAATACATATACATGAAGTAAAGCATAAAAAATAGGCAAAACATGTTTAAAAGAGAATCATCAAAACTAGTCTATACATATGCATATAGTGGATACAAATGAGCATGAAGTTCGAATATATATGAGTCAATTGTAGTTTACTATTCATATATGTATAAATGCAAGTTTGACACATTCTACATCTAAGCATGTAAATACCACATGAAGCACACAAAAATATGAACATGCTATGAATATGATAAATGAACTAGCATGTACATAAAAAGTAGGAGTTTAGAGATTGTTACCAATACCAAAGCTCCTAACATGGTGGTTGTCCCACCAAATCTCTTGATAGTGATGCATCCCAAAAGTATGTCCATCATGTTCAAGAGCATCCACTACCAAGGCAACGATCCTCTCACGTTTTGTGAGAGCCCTCACCTACATCAAAAGCAAATGGTGGGGGATTTTGGTACTCTTATTTTCTTGGGTCCTTGGGGGTTAGTCTTGTAAGGAACCCAAAATCTTTTATTAGCAAAATTGAAAGCATTAATCTTATCATAACAATATTTTGCTAAATGGCCTTTGCGGCCACAATGTGTACATACGTACACCTTAGTATGCTTATGTGAGTGTGTATGATCATGGTGTGCAACATAAGCATGATGATGTGCATGAAAGGATGTAGTTTGTTTCTTTGAAACAAAGACTCCAATTTAGTATGATTGAATGCACATGTGCTCAAATTAGAGCTCAAACTATCTATTTTATTTTTCAACATATTTATCTCATTAGTGGTGGCATGTAAAGCATGATGAGATATATGATCATTTTTCTTTTTCTTATTACAAACATCTTCTTTTTCTTTTTCACAAAATTTTCTTTTCAAAGACTTATTTTCTTGAAAAACAACTTCCTTTTGTTTTTCCAACAAATCAACTTTATTTTTCAAAGTAGTGTTCCCTTCACATAAATCATTCAATTTTGCAAGCAAGGAAACATTCTCATTTTTCAAAACCTCATTCTCTTTTTCAATGCATGCAACCTTATTTTCTAATGAATCTTTTTCATTAAGCATGCAATCAAATTTATTTTTCAAATTTTTATTATCTTTCTCTAAACATGTAATATTAGATTTAAATGAATCTTGTTCTATATGCATGCAAGCAATGTTCTTTTTCAAATTTTTATTTTCCTTTTTAATCGTGTCATATTTCTCAAGCAATTGTTGACAAAATGTAGTGAGCTCATCATATGACATGTCTTCATCATCGGATTCGGTGTTTACCTCAAGGGGTTATCCCCTTGGAGCATGTAGCACACGTTGGAGATGTCGCTTCCAACGTCCGAATCGCTCCCGGCATAATATAGATCCTTGTCGCCAAGGGAGGTGATGATGTTTCAAGCTACAAAAGCCGAATCAAATTAGAAACCCTAGATAAATAATCATCATTTAGGGTTGACTTGATAACATGAAGGGCTTTTGCCTTAGCCTCAAAATTCTTACCATTTGAACAATATGAATCATTAGATATGGCAAGATAAACATGTATGCCTAAGGCCTTGAGGTACAACGACATCTTAACCTTCCAAATTTGGATGTTAAGAATGTCAAAAGTGGGTGGTGACATGAACTCCATGGTGTGTGTACAAAATATTGTGATTATCCTAAAATGAGGATCTTTAACTCTAAGTTGTTAGACCCAAATCAGAGTACCAAGCTCTGATACCAATTGTAAGTTCACCTAGAGGGGGGTAAATAGGTGATGGCTAATCTAATGGTCACTTAATGATGAATAATGCAGAAGCTAAAACCAATTATGACCAAATAAAACTTTTACACTAAATACCACGTATAACCAAAGAGTGTTGCCGAATTCTCCGTGAAGGGCTCTGGACAAACTCCTCTAGATTCCCCTTGAATGGGTTGAGGTGCCGCGTTGGCTCTCTTTGTTGAATACAAGTGTTAGTCAACAATCCCAAGAAATATATCAATATGAGAACAAGGAATATATCATGCATATAAAGGTAAAGACAAGATAAGTAATGCAAGATATAAACAAGGAGATAGAGAGAGAGAGAAATGGCAATCCAAACACAAAGGGTTTGTTTCGAGGTTCGAGCACACTTGCTCTACATCCCCGCCTTCGACACACGAAGGATTTCCACTATGCAAGATCGCAATGGATCTCTCCTCGGTGCCGCAACACCTACAAGCCCTCGGACTCCCTAGTCCCGTACACACGCAAGCTCACTAGCTCGTCGAGGCCGCACCTCAAATCACCGAGTTCACATAAGAACTCTAAAACACCACGAGCACACTTGCCCGTCTCCTCAAAGTACAAGAATGAAATCTTGGTGATCTAAACACTTTGATCACCTAACAAAACTCTCACAACACAATCTTATGGATAGATTAGGCAATGGATAGCTCAAGTGATTGTGAGAAAAGCAAGGATTGAAACTTTGGTGAAAAACTCAAGAAATCTCTTTTAACACACTCTAAATAAAATGTTTCCTTTTGATTGGAAGTATTAGCACTCAATTTTGTGGAGAAAACTCTTCTGAAAGAATGGGAAAAACTGGCTCAAGGCTCTCCTAAAATCTTGTTGCAAAACAATGACAAGACCCTCAAATTTATAGGCCAGAAAAATATAGCCATTGGGATCTGTCAAGCCTGCCGGTCGACCGGGTCGGTCGACCGCCAACGGTCAGAAATCCGACCGTTGGAGCCACGGTCGACCGCCCGGGTCGACCGAGCCACTGGAGCAGAGAGTCGAACTCTCTGTCGGTCGACCCGTGTGGTCGGCCGCAATTTCCAGAGAGCAGAGCTCTCTGGAGCGGTCGACCCGTCCGGTCGGTCGTCCTCCAGTGCACAAAGGCGTGCACGTCTGTGCACGTCGGTCGACCGAGCCGGGTCGACCGACTTCAAAGTTAGTCGACTATAAAGGTGGTAAGTCGACTAGCTGAAGCCTGAAAACATATTTTCTGGGATTTAAAACTAAGTCTTTTGGTTCACATAAAATCCCATAAATACATAGAAATTCTACAAAAATAGTTTTACCAATATACTTTGATATACAAACATGCTTGCACAAAATCAAGGCATGTTATAAAAGATTGGACTATTCTTGTAACATGGAAATATTTGGCTCATGATAAAAACTGTTTTTCCAAAACAATATTTTTCCAAAACTATATTTTTCCAAATGTGTTTTTTCCAAAATGAAAGTCTTTTCTAAATCTGAAAATTCTTTTATGAAAAGACAATTAAATCAAGAGTGTGTGTGTGATATATACTTGAGCCATCCACCAACTATTCTATCCTTTACATTTTATCTAAAACATAAAAATCTTATACCTAGACACAAGTCTTGATCTTGAAGTCTTCCCTTGAAGTCTTCTCATCTTCTTGACTTGGTCCAAGCTTGATCCAAAAGTTCCTTGGATCACACCGTGCTAGCTCCAAATCTTGACATTTTATCCTTTGTTGAGCTATGCACCTACAAAGATCTTGATAATGAATCTGTCACTAATTAAACACAAGATCATTAGTACTATAACTACATGAGTTGATCATCATCAAAACTAGAGTGATGGGCCTTTGGGCCAACATGTTATTCAAAACAACACTTTTGAATCCAAAACTTTGAAATAAGAAAGATTTGATTTTCTCAAATGAAAATCCCACAAAGAGTTTTTTTAGAATTTTTTCAAATATATACTCCATTTATAATGTAACATGATATGTTACGGTCTTGGAACATAAGTATTGAGGGACATATTCACTAATCATAATCCTAACCATCTCTTTGAGAGTTCTATTCTTTCTTTTGACGACTCTATTTTGTTGTGGAGTTCTAGGACATGAAAGCTCATATTTAATTTCATTTTCTTTAGAATAAGTAATAAATGAGTGGTTGACAAACCCACCATCTAATATGCAAAATTGAAAAATTCTTTTCTTTTTTGACTATTTTTCTAAAAACTGTAAAATATAAGAAAGCTTCATCTTTATGCTCTAAGAAGAAAACCTAAGTAAATCTTAAAAATTCATCAATAAGAACATAACAAAACAATTACCATTCAAATTTTGGTTATAGTCTGACCAAACAAATTCATATGTATTAGTGTTTTCCATTGAAAATCAATATATAGGAAAAACTTACAAAATTTTGAAGATAAAATTACAGGTAATTGAAAAGAAAAATTACAAGTGTCTCTTCTGAGATTCTGGAGAAGTGTGCGGCAAAAGTTTGGTCGGCGTGCGACCACTTTGTTCTGTTGATGTTGCGATCAATGGAGTCTTAAAACATTCCTTCTCACCTGGTTCTAGAGATTTCTTGAGAGGAAAGTCTTAGGGTATTGACACCCTGAATTTAAAGAAGTGAATCTCTGAATTCCTTGGAAGTGACAGAGTTAGCGCTTTTCTCTTTTTCTGCCTCTTGATGTCTTGACCTTCAGCTTTTCAGCCAGCCAGTCCCAAGCTCATCCCAAAATAAGCTATTTATAGGTTCTGAGGGGTGTAACTGCCCCTGAAATTCAGCAAGACTGGTAATAGTCAGTTAACCTCGCGTTAGAGGCTATTTTGAGCTTCGCGTGAGACTACAAAGCCTTGTGCGAGCTAAGCAAAAGCCTTGTGTGAGGCTAGACAGGCTCGCACAAGCCTAAAAAATGGTCATTTGACCTGGCTGTCTCCACTTAACGTGGGACGAAGTGGGCTAATGTAACGCCCACTTAAAGTGGTATTAACCCCACTAAAGTAGTGGAGTTAGCCCACTAAAGCTAGGTCAAACGTTGACATGGCAAACCCTCCCATAGGGGGTGTGATCACACATGTGTGTTGCATGTTTTCATATCATATGTGTCACCTTTCTGCATTTTTATTTAAATAAAACTCTACTATTAATGTATTTTCATGTTTAATGACGTGTAGGGTAACTAAGGAAGAAAAAAAGAGATAGACAGATTTATCGAATTAAATCTAAATATTCAAAAGAAAGGGGATCGATTCAAATCCAGAGGTTCCAAATGTTATCTGAAGATCGGGTATATTAGATGAGATAATATCATTCAAATTCAAAGAAAAAATGAATTAAAAGAAGACCCTATCGGTTTCACTAAGGATAAAGCGATAGATTGTCAAATCTAAAGCTGAAATTCAAAATGCAAAGGGATAAATAGATAGAGAGAAGATTAATGGATGAGATGAAGCAATTTAGACTCGGATTCAGGAATCATAATTTCGTCTACCGAAACTCAAATCAGATGATTTAAGATGATCCAGAAAGAAAACTTAAAGGGCTACAATTCTTACGTTGATCACTTTTTCTAATTGATCGGGACGGAACTAGCACTCGAAAATGTGTATTTATGAAATCAATGAAAAGCTTGTATGTGCTAATATTCGCTCGATACTTCTGTTATAGTATTGGCTCAACGGGTCGAATCCACAGGGACGAGAGGCAATAGAAGCTTTAACAGTTCTTATTCATGTCAGTTATTAACAATTTTTCTTTGTTAAAAGAATGAAAAAGGAAAAGAAAATAAAATCCAGAAATGATAGGTGAAAAAAGCGATGAAAGCGATGTGAAAATAAAATAAAAATGGTTTTGAAAACTAAAAGAAGATGAAACAAAGTCGAACTAAGAAAGCGGTGAAGACATCGATAGGAAAATGATAAAAGTTTTTGAAAATTGTTTTTAAAATAAGATAAAAATAATGATGAAAACTATGAAAGAAAACTCATGGCTACTAACTACTAATTGCTCCACTAACCATGCTAATCTCTTAGTGATAGTTGCCTCACATGGATCCTTGGCCATCACTAATCCTTGGCTTCAAGAGACGATACAGAGCATGACCCATAAGGTTGTTCTTCTACATTCAAACAACACCTCCATACCACATAACAAGTTATAAGATACTATTAAATCATCAAAATCGGTTAGAGGTGAGCATGAAATAAAGAAGACATTGCAAGTTAGTAAGTTAGTGGGTTAGGTGTTAGAAATGTTAGAATGTTAGAATCCATCATCATGAGCCATCAATGGCTCTTGCAAGAGCAAGGCCTTGTAGAGGCTATTAAATTCATGTAGATTATCAAGTAAGTAGTTAGATGATTAGTGGTTAATAGTTAGATTGCCATGAGAAGAAGAAATTAACCAAGTATCATGTAGAAATAAGAGAAGATTACAATAGAGAAGAAAGGAGACAGCTTTACATAGATTGTCACCATCTATTACATCAATCTCTCTTTCTCTCTCTGAATCTCTCTACCCTACTACAAGATCTAAAATGAAATGAAAATACAAAATACAAGAAAAGAAGGACACCTACACAAACCTACACTAAAAGAGAGGAAACCTAGCCTAAAATCAAATCTTCTTGCGTTTTGGCCAACCCCTGCCCTTTTTATAGGCAAAAGTAGGTTCGAGAAGACGAGACGGGGCCACGAGTCGAAGATCAACGCGTGGCCCCACCAGATTGCCGCGGAAACGCGGCAAGCCGCGTTTCCACGACAATACCAGGGACCCAGGTCTTTTGTTTTGGTGCGGAGATGCACGGCGCTTCGGGGACCTTCTAGATATGCTCCGATTCGGGTATATTCGTCCAAATCTTCGTCTGACGTGCGCAAAGGTTTAGGTTCAATGTATCTTCTAGAAGTTCCCTTACTTGGTCTCCAAGAAATATAGATTTAATTACCCAAAAATGGGTTTAATTAAGCTCTTATTACCCTTTTGCTATCTTGATTATCTGCAAGAGAGTCCAAAATATGGTTTAGACCGACATTTTATTTATAAATCGGCGAGAAAATGTGATATAATAATGCAGAACTGTAGACTAATCACACCTCTACACTTATCTTTTGCTCGTTCTGAGCAAAATAAGAAAAGAAAAACTATACTATAAATGTTATTACATCACTTTCGCAGGTGACGCGATTGCACTGAGCGTGTGCAACAAACCGTTAAACCTCTAGGTTTCCCCTAGAGGAGGAGTTTTGTCTCCTAAGGATTTTCAGCGGATTGTACCCACAAAATTCATAAAGAAAGAAGACAAATGTTAGTATTTTCAAAACGCATTTTGAAAGAGAGACAAGTTTACGAAATATTTTTGTAAAAATATAAGCGATCTAAGATCATAAGTCCACCAAAAATTATTCTCCCTTAAATTTAGTCTATATGTAAGATCTTGTCTTTAATTAAGGTAAGAATTTAAAATTGGATTGAGTATTTTATCCTTCATAAAACCTAGATAATATGCACTTTGTCATAGTGAAAATTTCTGGGACTTCAATTCTAACCATCAAGCCATTTATTTATATTTGTGTGTATATATATATTTTTTTCTTTTTTTCTTCTTCCCTTAGCTTCATTAGGCTTTCTAGTTTATCCGGGTAGTGGGCCTTTAACCGATGACTCGCAAACCAGACGGTCCTAAAGCACCAGATGAGAAAACATCCCTCGGGTTTAAAGACTCGAGTAAAAAAGGCAACAAAACTAAGGGGGATTATTTATTTCTTTTGACCACCGTTAGGCGTGAATAATCATGCTTCTTGAGGCATAATTATTCAGCTTAATAAGTGATTTTTTTCTTTATAATATATATTTTTCTTTTATTTATTTTGCTTATGACATTTTATGTCTTTGTTTCCATCCGAAAAATGTGTAAGTGTGAAGTGCATACTATCCAAGGCAAAAAATTCAAGATAAAATTATCTCTCTAATTTATCTTACTTAGCCTATAATCTTAAATAAGATCCATTATTTCGACTAGGTTTAAGATGTCATAATTAAGGCTTTCTTAATTTCTAAGATCATCTTAATTTTCTTAAAAATAGATCAAAATTTTGTCTCTTATTTCAAAAAGTATTTTTTTAAAAGAAAAGAAAATCCTATACAAAGAAAAATTCTAAGAATATCCTAAAAGAAGTGTAAAAGAAAGAAAATCTAAAAAAAACTCTATGTTAGTAAACCCTCCCCCACACTTATCTCATGCATTGTCCTCAATGCATCGTGATGTATGTATGCATGAAACAAATAGAGAGGGAAGGAAAAATCACCTCAAGGTGGTGGGTCCGGTGGTGGTCTGATTGGTCCACGAAATGCGGCCCTATCCAACTTGCGTGGAGTCCGGAAGAACCCACCAGGGACCTCTAAAATACAACCCACTACAATGATGTATATATGTATGATTTTTATTAAGAATTTAACCCTATCTAATTTTCAAATTTTCAAAATAATTTCAAAGTCAATTCTATCAACACCTTTGTCCCAAAATGGAGTATAAAAAGATGGAATGATTGATTTGGACTCAGAAAGTACAGGCACTAATACCGACTCAGGAATTTGGCTTAAGTCAAGTAAAGGTTCAGGAGTTAAAATTGGTTCAGGAAGTGGGTCCAAATCAAGAAGTTAAAACTCAAGTCCGCATTCATTTCCCCATGATGGAATGTGACTTCCTAAAGTTGGTGATTTCATTTCAAGAATGACAGGTGTAGAAGTCAAAATTGACTCTAAAATATTTCTCAAGTTGGGTAACAAAACATGAGTCAATATTGATTCAGGAATTTAAACTGGATCACAAATCTGAGAATCTAGGTCACATTCCACATTGAGTTCAATTCCATAAAAATGAGAACTTGCCAATTATCAATGGGACTTTCAAAAGTATGAAATTGGTCAAGTTCAATATGATGATCATAAAAGATTGGTGATTCAATTTCACAATGGACTGGCACAGGATCCAATGTTGACTCAGGAAAAAGCCTGAAATCAGGTAAAAATACCTCAGTCATTATTGAATCAGGAAGTAAAATTGAATTACCAACTTGAGGTTCAGGATCATATTCATACTCAAGTTCAATCTTAGAAAAGGGATAACTTGCCAAAATGTCAATGTGGTTTTCAAGAATTGGATATTGGTCAGGTTCAATTAGATGTTCTGAAATTGAATCATGATTTTCAAAACAACAAGAGTCCTGAATCAAATCAATAGAGTTAGAGATATATGAATTGGCCAAAGGTTGATAAGAAAGAGCTTCCTCATTCCTATAAATATTGACCAATTGACTCAATTGTTGTTCTAACCTATTGATAGACTGTGTAGAAGATTTTTAAAATTGTAGTGCGGACTCCTGCAAGACTTCTATACTCTTTTCTAGATGTGATGTTTCTTCAAGTGGATGCTCTAGAATGGTAGTATAGGAGTCTTGGTTTCCAAAACAACAAGAGGCATGGGTCAAATTAATAGAGTTAGAGATAACTGGCTTGGTCAAAGGTTGATAAGAGAGAGTTTTCTCATTCCTATAAATGTTGACCAATTGACTTAATTGTGTTTCCAACCTATCAATAGACTGAGAAGAAGTTTTTTGAAATTATAACACAAACTCTTGCAAGATTTCTATACTCTTTTCTAGACGTGATTTTTTTTCAAGTGGTCCAGAAAGGGAGTATAAGAATCTTGGTTTTAGATAGTGAAGATTGTGAGTCTAACATATTTTGAGATTGAAGCTTGGACTAACGCAAGAGTTCCTTACTCGTTTCCATGACAGATGGTTGTTCATTATGAGGAGGTGGAACTGAGTAAGACTCTTGAAAATATTGTAGAATTGGAGAGGCCATCATTTTCTGAAGTTGTCGCTTGGCCTCTTGTAGATTGGCTTCTATACTCTTTTCTAACTCAGATGTTTCTTCAATTGGTGGTTCTAGAAAAGGAGTATAGGAAGCAAAATTGGGGAATGGAGATTGTGAAAATTGTGTACAAGGTGGTGGAAAATTTGACTCGGCGGAGGTGAATCCCCATTGACTCTGTGACAAGCTGAAATTATTTTGAAATTATAGTCATAAGATTGAGGGTATGGGTTGTATTGATTCGGATAAGTCCAACCCGTATATTTGCTTGGTTCATATTGTGAAATACCGGGTTGGAATTATCCGAAATAAATGAGGTCGGTATGAAATATGGATTCATATTAGGATTGAAAGAATTGTTATTGTTGAATTCCATTTCACAAACAATTACAAACAAAAAAGAAAAAGCAAACAAAAAACAAAAAGAAAAGAAAAAATCAAAATCAAGCCTATATTAAGGTTGACCTAGACCTAGACGACTCCTAACTGGTCGATTACCCGGGAAGGTTGTTGTATGAATCCGACCACAAGCTAATAGGCCAGGTAGGGGCAAAATACGGTGGGAGGTATCCGTGCGTAAGCAACGAGCCTTAATTACGCTAAACCATGGTATCTTCGAGGCGTAACCTCTTAATCCCCAACCTTAGACACCTATTTCACAAGAGTAATATTCAAAATATGTTTCACCGTCGGTCAATCTCTTAATGAGTCCGAGATATCCCTAGGGGCCAACGTCTATCAATTTTATTAGGACTTGGGCTGTGTGAGTGGGGAGGTGATTTTTGGGCTAAGGAAGGCACCTTATCTTGTATGGGTTTTCCCCTTATGTTCAATTCGTGCAAATGTGCAATATAGATAAGAGTATAACACAAAGCGATAAATCACCCACGTACTTGTCCTATGCTATATGCAATGCCATATGTATACCTCAATCCACATCACAACAACAGAACAAAATACAATATATTGGAATTGAATTGACACGTGCCTAAATGCAAATGTCTAAACCGTTTTAAAAGCGTCCAAATACCGTATTTTAGTTCTTTAATTATTGCAGTGTGTAGGCAATCAAAGCAGATAATTAGCAGCAGAATACAACGATATATGCAACGTACAAGGTCCCTGCAAATGACAAAGTACAAATGCCACAAAATTGCCGCGTTTGCGCAGCCTGTCTTTGATTTCCGTGGCAAAGTGTAAGAAGCAAGATTTCTGCTTTCTAGAGCAGGGAGAGGTAAGCAAGAGTAGCCTTCTGCAATACAAAGAATCTGTAAAAATTATCCTGCACACCAAAATAGAGAAGAAAATGTTAACAAAAACGTGAGTTTAAACCATTCCCATCCCCGGCAACGGCGCCAAAAATTTGATCGGGATGAAACTAGCACTCAAAAATGTGTATTTTATGAAATCAATGAAAAGCTTGTATTTGCTAATGTTTCCTCGATACTTCTGTTATAGCATTGGCTCAACGGGTCGAATCCACAGGGACGGGAGGCGATAGAAGCTTTAACAGTTCTTATTCACGTTGGTTGTTAACAATTCTTCTTTGTTAAAAGAATGAAAAAGGAAAAGAAAATAAAATTCATAAGTGATAGGTGAAAAAGGCGATGAAAGCGATGCAAAAATAAAATGAAAATGATTTTGAAAACTAAAAGAAGATGAAACAAAGTCGAACTAAGAAAGCGGTGAAGACATCGATAGGAAAATGATAAAAAGTTTTTGAAAATTGTTTTTAAAACAAGATAAAAATAATGATGATAACTATGAAAGAAAACTCATGGCTACTAACTACTAATTGCTCCACTAACCATGCTAACCTCTTAGTGATAGTTGCCTCACATGAATCCTTGGCCATCACTAATCCTTGGCTTTAAGAGACGATACAGAGTATGGCCCATAAGATTGTTCTTCTACATTCAAACAACACATCCATACCACATACAAGTTACATGCTACTATTAAATCATCAAAACCGGTTAGAGGTGAGCATGAAATAAAGAGGACATTGCAAGTTAGCAAGTTAGTGGGTTAGGTGTTAGAAATGTTAGAATCCATCATCATGAGCCATCAATGGCTCTTGCAAGAGCAAGGCCTTGTAGAAACTATTAGATTCATACAGATTATCAAGTAAATGGTTAGATGGTTAGTGGTTAGTAGTTAGATTGCCATGAGAAGAAGAAATTAGCCAAGCATCATATAGAAATAAGAGAAGATTACAATAGAAAAGAAAGGAGACACCTTTACATAGATTGTCACCATCTATTACATCAATCTCTCTCTTTCTCTCTCTGAATCTCTCTACCCTACTACAAGGTCTAAAAATAAAATGAAAATACAAAATACAAGAAAAGAAGAGCACCTATACTAACCTACACTAAAAGAGAGGAAAACCTAGCCTAAAATCAAATCTCCTTGCGTTTTGGCCAACCCCTGCCCTTTTTATAGGCAAAAGTAGGTTCCAGAAGACGAGACGGGGCCACGTGTCGAAGATCGACACGTGGCCCCACCAGATTGCCGCAGAAACGCTGCTATTGCCGCATTTTTGTGGCAATACCAAGGACCCAGGTCCCTGGTTTTGGTGCGGAGATGCGCGGCGTTTCGAGGACCTTCTAGATATGCTCCGATTCGGGTATATTCGTCCGGATCTTCGTCTGACGTGCGCAAAGGTCTAGGTTCAATGCATCTTCTAGAAGTTCCCTTGCTTGGTCTCCAAGAAATCCAGATTTAATTACCCGAAAATGGGTTTAATTAAGCTCTTATTACCCTTTTGCCCTCCTTGTCTTGATTATCTGCAAGAGAGACCAAAACACGGTTTAGACCGACATTTTATTCATAAATTGGTGAGAAAATGTGATATAAGTTGCAGACCAGAATTGAATCACTAATCCTATCATTTGATAAGTTACATTCAGCAATCAATTGGTCAATAAGTTGCAGACCAGAATTGAATATCCACATCAATCAAGTTTGGAGATAAGGGGAGGATTCAAATTCAGAAATAGCCAGCTCCTCTTATCTTTAGACTCATTTCCTTATCCATTTCTATCCTATAAATGCCCCCACACTGTAAAATCACCTAGAGGGGGGGTGAATAGGTGATGGCTTATCTAATGATCACTTATGAACAAATGATGCGGAATTAAAACTAAGATGACCAAATAAAACTTCTTTTAATTAAACACTTATGTATAACACAAGAGTGTTGCCGAATTCCCCTTGCGAGGCTCTGGACAAGCTTCTCTAGATTCCCCTTGAAATGGGTTGAGGTGCCGCGTTGGCTCTCTTGGTTGAATACTAGTGTTAACAACAATCCCAAGCAAGTATAGCAATTATGAGCACAAGGGTATATCATGCATATAAGAGATAAAGACTATAAAGTAATGCAAGATATAAGAGACAAAGAGAGAAAGAGAGATAGAGTAAGCAATCGCAAACACAAAGGATTTGTTTCGAGGTTCGAGCACACTTGCTCTACATCCCCGCCTTCGACACACGAAGGATTTCCACTATGCAAGATCCCAATGGATCTCTCCTCGGTGCCGCAACACCTACAAGCCCTCGGACTCCCAAGTCCCGTACACACGCAAGCTCCCACAAGCTTGCCGAGGCCGCACCTCGAACCAACGAGTTCACACACGAACTCAAACCACCGCGAGCTCACTTGCCCGCCTCCTCAAAGTACAAAGAAAAGATCTTTGGTGATCACAACACTTTGATCACCTTACAAAAACTCTCACTACAACACACCTATAGGATAATATAGCAATGGATAGCTCAAGTGTGGTGTGAGAAAGCAAGGAAAAGAACTATGGTGAAAAACACAAAGAATCACTTTTACACTCTTAATAAAATCTTCCCTTTTGATTGGAAGTATTTGCACTTAAATCTTGTGGAGAAAACTCTCTGAAAAGACTAGGAAAAACTGGCTCTAAGAGTCTCTAAAATCTTAGCTTCAAATAATGACAAGAACCCCAATTTATAAGCTGCCAGAAAACTAGCCGTTGGGATCTGTCAGTACTGCCGGTCGACCGGCCGGTCGACCGCCAATGGTCAGAAATCCGACCGTTGGAGCCTCCGGTCGACCGGTCGGTCGACCGAAACAAACAGAGAGCAGAACTCTCTGCAGCGGTCGACCGTACGGTCGACCGGACCACTGTGCTGACAACGTGCACAAGGCTGTGCACGTCGGTCGACTGGACGGTCGACCCGACCTAGCTGCGGTCGACCGTCCGGTCGACGACGACTTGGCCTGTCAGTCAGTCCTCAGACTGCACAGTTAAGGGATTTGAAAATAGGTCTTTTAACTTAATAAAAATCCCATAAATTCTCAGTAAATCTAAAAACATGTTTTTCTAAAACTTGTTTTTCCATAACTTCACAAAATACAAAAACAAGATATTTTGAACTTATTAAAGCATAGTGTGTATGGATATGATCCACTACACAATCATAATGAAATATCTATGTTTTTGATCATAAAGCTCTGAACTTGGTTTTGGTTGAAAGATATGTATGATAGAAATACCAAAAACCAAAGTATATATATTTTGTCACAAAGAAAAATCTTTTTCTAAATAAAAAATTCTTTTCTAAACATATAAATAAAAATTCTTTTATGAAAGCAATTCTATCAAGAGTGTGTGTGTGTGATATAGACTTGAGCAATCCACCAACTATCTATCCTTTACATTTTTAACTAAACAAAAAACTAAATCTTATACCTAGACCCAAGTCTTCATCTTCTTGAAGTCTTCACTTGAAGGCTTCTCATCTTCTTGACTTGGTCCAAATGCAATCCACCGAGCTCATCTCTAGATGTGTTCTTGATGCATAGGCTCGTGAATCAACCGGTGCTAGCTTCCAACTTGTCTTTAAATCCTTTGTTGAAGCTCCACACCTACTAAGATCTTGATAATGAATCTGTCACTAATTAAACACAAGATCATTAGTAATCATAACTTTATGAGTAGATCATCATCAAAACTAGAGTGATAGGCCTTTGGGCCAACACACACATCAGAGGTAGAGAAACAATCAAGCAGAAAGTAGAGAATAGATTTTTGTATAGGTTTTACCTATGTTCTTATTTTTTTATGTAAATTTTATTTATTTATGTAACTGGGAGGAGAGGAGAGTTTCATGGAGGAATGAGAGTAAGCTTGTACTGAGGGTGAAACCGGTATAAGTAAATCTTTTCTTTCATTATTATTTGAATCAAATCAAGATTTTTCTTCTTTACTCTTGTTTTTGTTTGCTTTCCTCTGACGTGTTTGCAATCCAAGTGAATCCAATAGCCTCGAGACTACTTTGCTATTGCAAGTGCTCTTGATGGCCTATGGTGATGAACAATCATTCAATTGCTAGTTTAGCTTGCTCTTTTACTCATAGTGTAGATCAGGAACGGGGAAGATCCTACATGCCATGATTGATCGCCTTCAGAGACTAGGTAAGTCGTAGCGACGGATCCAATGTATATGAGAACGAAAGAGGTAAGTAAGAATTTTTTAGTTTTCTTTTAATTCTTAGTTTAGAATTTTACTCCAAAACCAACATTCTTCTCTTTATTTAGTTTTTTTTCTTTTGTAAATAAAACAACAACATCATCTGAAAACCACCTAGAGGGGGGGGTGAATAGGTGTTAATGCTAATCTAGAAACTAAATGCGCTAAATGCGGAAGCTTAAAACAAATTTGCAATCACACTTAATACAACCAACAAGTGTAGCCGAATTCCCCGTGAAGGGCTCTGGACTAACTCCTCTTGATTCCCCTAAATATGGGTTGAGGTGCTATATGAAGCTCTTATGGTTAAGTACAAGTGAGGCACACACACAAGCAAGCCAAGCATATAAAGATGAACAATATGAAATAATGCAAGGCACAACACAAGTATGGATGATATAGCAATATGAATAATGCAATGCACAAATAAAAGAGAGAGAGGGTTAAGAGACAATGGATCAAACGGAAAAAAATAGATATGTTTTGAGGTTCGAGCTCCTAGCTCTACATCGCTGCCTTCACCACCGTGAAGGATTTCCAATCCACTATCTCCCACCGAGGGAACCTTCACCGAGAAGGATTTGTTACAACACAAGGAGTACCGAACTCCTCTCTCAAACACCGCCTCACAACCGAGGGGTAGGCCCGTGGCCAAACAACCACAAACACCTCTACCGAAGAGGGTTACAACCAATCTCCACCTCTCACTAGAGGGAGCAAACCACAAGCCTCAACCTCTACCAAAGAGGGAGCAAACACAAACATCAACCTCTACCAAAGAGGGAGCACCCAACAATGAAAAGGGTTTACAACTTGGTGGTATCTTTCAACCACAAACAATCTCTCTTCTTCCACAAACAAATGATCCTAATAGAATAGGATAGGTGATAGCTCAAGTGTGAAAAAACTAAGTGTTTTGATCAAAGAAAAACTCTTTAGAAAATATCAAATTAATATTGAAATGAAGAACAACAAACCAATTTCCCAAAAACCTATTTTCTTTGAAAATACCAAACACTTAAAACCAACAAGATGAATCTTTTTGCTCCTTAAAACTCTTTTGAAAACTTCTTTTTAAAACCAGAGAATGGGAAAAAATTAGCTCAGAAAATCTTAGTTAAAACCCCCAAGAAATGGGGTATTTATAGCCCAAACAGAAAACTAGCCGTTAGGCTGATCTGGCAGCCTGACAGGCCTAGCGGTCGGCCGGCCGGCCGACCGCCAACGGTCAGAAATGTGACCGTTGGGGCAACCCGGTCGACCGCACGGCCGACCGCCCAGATACAGAGAGCAGACTCTCTGATCCGGTCGGCCGCTCGGCCGACCGCCCAGATACAGAGAGCAAGGCTCTCTGATCCGGTCGGCCGCCCGGCCGACCGGCCCACTGTACCAGCAGACGTGCACAAGTATGTGCACGTCGGTCGACCGCCCGGTCGACCGGCTTGGTCTGTCAGCACAGTTCTAGATCAGAAACACTTGTTAAAAATATTTCTAAAAATCTTTTAAGTCTTGTAAAAATTCCCAAAAATAGTTTTAACATTTTGCATTGATATATAAACATGTGATAAAAATTTCAACTCAAATATCAAGCAATTCAAACTATTTTTGTGTCATATCATTTTTACCAAAAACTAAAACTTGTATTTTAACAAACTTTGATTTTTCTCAATAGGAAAACTTATAGAAATACAAAAACATGATATTTAAACATATTGAAGCATGTTGCATATGGACATAAGTCCAATATACATGAAGCATATATATATCATAGTTTTTGTCTTTAAATCCAAAAATATGTTTTGTTAAAAATACCAAAACATAAAACGTTTGTGTATTGTGCACTTGAGCAAATCAACTATACTAAGCTTTACAAATGGATCTAAAACACACAAACCTAAACTAGGATACCTAAGTCTTCTTGATGATCTTCCATCTTCAAGTCGGCTTGGTCCCAAAACGTGATCCACCGAGTGCAAAGGTAAAACACACAAACCTAAACTAGGATACCTAAGTCTTCTTGATGATCTTCCATCTTCAAGTCGGCTTGGTCCCAAAACGTGATCCACCGAGTGCAAAGGTATGATCTTAATGCTCAGGCACGGGAATCACCAAGTGAAGGCTTCCAAACTCCTCTTTCTGAAGCAATCACCAACTAATATCTTGATTAATGATCTGAGACTAAAAACACAAGATTATTAGTAAACATAACTATATGAGTTAATCATCATCAAAACTAGAGAGGAAGACCTCCGGGCCAACATCAACATCATCATCTTTTCTTTTACCATCTTCTTCACATCTTCTAACTTAATCTTTTTGTTTTCTTTTTCTAAATTGAGAAAAAATTTCTAACATATTTTTATAAACTCAAAAAGAAATGAACTTACTTAAAAGCTTCCATCGCTAGTTCCTCCTTGTAGATCACGACCCGCATAGCCACTTGCTATCGCGGTAGTATTGAGAACTTGCACATTCTATTCTTAAAGTTCTGAAATTCTGTATTTTCTGTGTGCAGGTTTCAACTCAATCAAATTTTGACACTGTTACTGGGGAGGGACAGTAAGTAATCTTTTTTGTTTATTTTATTGATTAACTTTCTTCTCTGTTCTTGGTGTACACGTTTGACAACAAGAAAATTTTTGCTACAGTGAACATATAAGTGGCCTTGGACTCTACTTAAGAAAGCAGAGCCCTGAAGCCTTCAGATTTTGCTGCATATCTGTGGCAATCTGAGCGAACTACTAAACTGTATTTTTTGCATGTTGGCTAAATTGCAAAGTTTAAATATCTGTACCTATTTATTTTCTTGTTTGACTCACTGTACATACATTTCTAATTCAACAGTAAAAGGTTGATTATAAATGCTAAAAACGGTTTAGACTTTGTATTTAGGCACGTGTCTATTTTGTTACGTTTTTATTTACTGTTGAAGAGTATTGGAGCCAAGGTATGTGTGCATAGCATATAGTATAAGGTTCATTCTTGTATGAAATATTGCTTGAGTGTTGCTTTTTCTATATATTTGTACACTGCACTAAACTGAATTAAGGGTTGTCCTATAAACAAGATAAGAGGGGGAAGTCATTACCCTCCCTTAGCCCACAAACAATCTCCTCAATCACTAACCCAAGCCTAACAAAAACTAAGTAGACGTTGGTCTAGGGACATCTCAGACTCATATAAAAGACTGATCTAAGGGAAAAATTGATTAAAATTTGACTCTTACCAAATCGATGTATAAGGTTGGAGATTGAGGGACAAAACCCCGAAGATTGGTGGTTTGAGTTTAGGCACGGTACCTCCTAATGATCTTACCCTACCTGGCCGATTAACTTGTGGTCAGATTCTACAATATGCCCTCGTGAACAGTCTAACCAGTTAGGAGTCGCTTAGATCTAAGGTCTATCCTAAGTTAGGTTAGATTTTTTTTATTTGTTTGTTTATTTGTTTATTTCTTTGTTTGTTTTTAACATTTCTTGTGTGATATAGATTATAACAACATTTTTTTCAATTTTAATGGTAATCCATGTTATACCCCGACCTCTTTTTCGGATATTACCAATCAGGCATATCATAACTTTAACCAACCTAGTGTGCAGGATTGGTCTTATCCGAATTAATACATGCCCCAGTCCCAATACTATGAACAAGACTGGAATAATCATCACCACTCTTCACAGAGCTAATGGGGATACAACTCCCTCTCCTGAGCAACAATTAGAAGAATAATTGACTGGGAAAAGAAGATGGAAGCCTTAGAAGAGCTTGAGCAACGAATTTAAATTCTAGAAAACTCAAAATCCTATCAAAATTTTCAAATCTAAGATCCTTACTCTATTTTTCAAGAAGAACATACCGACTTAGAAAAGAGAATGGAATCCATGATTCAATTCCAAAGTGATCCTTTAAATATGATAGAAACAAGACTTAGTCGATTGGAAAACATGCGTAGGAATAAGAGAACTCTCCCTACCGAATCTTTGACTCTTCCCGACACTTCTAGCAATATTGATGAAAACAAAGAATCTTGGAATCTTGAAGATTTTGACCAAGATTCAATCTCGTCACACAAACTTGAACTTGATCAATTCCAAACCATGGACAAATTGGCAAGTTTTCCATTCAATGAGATTGAACTTGAATGTGAATGTGACCCCGAACCCCAACCTTGTGATTCTGTTTTCATTTTCGAACCTATGTTGACTCTAGTATCATTACCCAATTTAGACCAATTTTCAGAGCCAACATTTATTCATGTACCTATACATCTAGAAATTGAATCACCAATTTTGAATAGTCACATTACATTGTTGGGAAGAGAATGTGAATCTCAGTTCTTTGATTTGAACCCTATTATTGAACTAATACCGACTCTCGAACCCGAAGTTGATTTTCACGAGTTAGTATTAGTTCCCGAACTTTTCATCTCAGAGCCCAAATCATTCATTCCATAAAATCACATTCTATTGTTGGACCAAGGTATTGAGCACAATGACTCCGTGATGATTTTTCAAGACTGGTCATATGAAGGAAATAAGTTTCATGATAGGATCTTTCATGATCTTATTCATATTGGGGATTGTAAATATGTAAATAGAAAAGAGATCAATAAAGATGAGTTCCGTGAAGCACCACATTATCTTGATTAGGCAGAAACGATTGGCCCAATCCGACCACCACCGGACTGCCACCTTGAGGTAACATTTTTCCTTCCCTTTCTTCTTTTACATGCATTTATGCATTAATTCATACATTGAGGACAATGCATGAGATAGGTGTGGGGGAGGTTTCTAACATAACTTAGGTTTTCCTTTTATTATTAAAAAAATTAATATTTTTTTGCTTTTAAAAACTTCTTTAGAAACAATATTTTGACCTATTTTTTTAAGAAATTAAGTCAATTTTAAGGAATAGGAGAATCATAATTAGGATTTCTTATACTTGATAAGATTATTTGTTTGATTTCTAAAGTTAGGAAGAAAATTGGAAATGTAATTTAGTCTTGATTTTTACCTTGATGAAATATGCATGCTTTTATACACTTGCACACTTATTATTCAAAAATAAAGATTCTTATATCTTATATATATATATATATATATATATATATATATATATATGTGTGTGTGTGTGTGTGTGTGTGTGTGCGCGTGTGTGTATGTATGTATGTATGTATGTATGTATATTTATTTATTTATTTATTTATTTATTTATATCAAAAATCCTCTGATTAAGCTGGTATTTGTGCCTGATAAAGCATAAGTATTCACGCCTAAAAGTAGTCCATATAATAAAATTCTTAATTTTGTGGTCTTATTTGCTCGAGTCCTTAAGTCCTTGGGGTGTTTTCTCACCCGGTACCCTAAGACCGTCCAGTTTGGGAGTCACCGATTAAAGGCTCATTACATGAGCAGGTTAGAAAGCCTAATAGTACTATGAAATAATAGCACCAAAAATATAAATAAATAAATAAATAAAATAAGGCATAAGAGTTAGAGTGAAAGAACCCTTAATAAAAATTTCACAGTCACGACATATGACTTAGGGTAAAGTAATAGACTAGATGAGAAATATAGTTTGACTTCTTACCTTAATTGATAACAAGTTTTTGAATAGAGACTAAGTTTAAGAATGAAAATTTTGATTTTCCTATAACTTATAGATTACATGAACTCTTATAGTAATACTTGAAATATTTTCTCTCTTTTTCAAAATGCTTTTCGAAAATACTAACACTTTGTTTCTCTTTTTTTATGAATTTTGTGGTGCACTCGACTGAAAACCCTCACGAGATAAAACTTGTCCTCAAAGGGTAACCTAGAGGTTTAATGACTTGTTGCACATGCTCAGTACAATCACTGACCTGCGAAAGTGGTCTAATAAATTCTTAGATTTAGTTTTGATGTTTTGCTCGAGGATAAGCGAAAGATAGGTGTGGAGGTGTGATCACACACGTGTGTTGCATGTTTTCATATCATATGTGTCACATTTCTACATTTTTATTTAAATAAAACTCTGCTATTAATATATTTCATGTTTAATGGCATGTAAAGTAATTAAGAAAGAAAAAAGAGAGAGAGAGAGAGAGACAGATTTATCCAATTAAATCCAAAAGTTCAAAAGAAAGGGAATCAATTCAAATCTAGAGGTTCTAAAGGCCATCTTATCTGAAGACTGAGTATATCATATGAGATAATATCATCTAAATTCAAAGAAAATGGATTAGAAGAAGACCATATCGATTTTGCTGAGGATAAAAAGATAGATCGTAAAATCTAAAACTGAAATTCAAAATCTAAAAGGATAAATGGATAGAAAGAAGATCAACGGATGGGATGAAGCAATTTAGACTCGGATTTAGGCTAGATATATTTTAGTATTTTAATCATAACTTTCGCTACTGAAACTGAAATTAGATGATTCAAGATGATCTAAAAAGACGACGTAAAGGGATACAACTCTTGAGTTGATCACTGTTTCTAATTTTATAATTTGATAAGTTATATTTAGCAATCAACACACCAACAAGCTACATATCAGAATTGAATATCCACATCAAATCAAGTTTGGAGATGACGGGAGGATTCAAATTCAGAAAAAGCATATATTAAAAATCGTGTCGTGAGCACAAGCACGCATGAGCAGGAAATGAGATATCAAGTAAAGTAAATATGACAAAACCAGTTGTATAAGCCCAAATGACGGATCCATGAGACCAGTACATCGAAAGAATAATCCAAAGAAGAAAACCTTCATAAATATACTTATACCTCACGTCACCGTATCCTGGATTCATACAACCCGAGTTGTCTCCTAAACTAAGAAAACATCATAAAATTGATAAACTAATAAAATTGAATGCAGGAAAAATTAGTCGTACAAGCTCAGCTTACGGCTTCATAAGACTAGTATGTCGAAGGAATAACCCAAATAAGAAAACCCTCACACACACACACACACACACACACACACACACACACACATACACACACACACACACATATATATATATATGCACCTTATGTCTCATGTCACTGTAGCCTGAGTTCATATAACCCGAATTGCAAAACAACACGATGAATTATTAATTAGTATCTTATTATTATTACTCGTTAGACCCATATATCTTGGTATATATCCTGGTGTACATCTCAACACACTTACATTCATACATGTGTAAGTCGAGATTGTTTATTGGAAACTGATGAAAAAATCAATGAATTATGTTTACAATGGGTCCCATGCCTGCTCGGGACCATGGTCTAGGATGTTCCAGTGTTGTGCGGGAACTGCGGTGAAGCACAATGGAGGAAATGGTCATATTATATGCCTTGGAAGGGGCATAATAGTTGCACGACGTGCCTATACCATTGTAAATGTAATCACAAATTGAAGTCCATCAGTTTTTCCTTACCCGATATAAGTTATCCTTTTTATTACCAATTATGATGATTATCAGAATACAAGAATGAGCAGGATCATGGTTCAGGAGTATCAGGAGTACATGTGTAACAGGAGTACTATCAGGCTATTAGGTATTACATTCTCATATTGTGATAATAATGAGTCCGGTGATAACATAAAGGTGCCAGGTGATAACATAAAGATGTCAGGTAATAATATGCAAGTGTCAGATATCAAGTGGTAGCATAGTAAGTGTTAGCATATCAAGTGAAAGCATGGTAAGTGATTAGAAAAATAGATATTAACTGTCATATACCACAATGCAGGAAAATGATACCGATACAGGAGATTGGTACAATACAAGAAAACAATATAGTTTTTGAAAAGCAGTATAAGTAAAGATTTCAATCTCTTCACAACTATAATTATAATAATAATATATTACGCTATTATATAGCTATGCCAAGCTGAACAAAGCGGGAGCGTATCATGGCATATAACAATAATAATGATTAGGCAATAAAGCGAACAATCAAACGGAGCTAAGTAACATTAGAGTGAAGCTAGCGTACAACGTTATATGCTATCACACTCGATGCGGTTACCGCTCGTGGCGCAACTAAACGCACACAGTGGCAAGCATATAAATGCTATGCTAACGCACATGGAGAAACCACGCTCACGGTGTAACTACGCTCGAACGGAGTTAGCGATAAAGCGCTGGGTGCTAGACTCTCCTACCAGACGGAGCGTAAGAAAGCCCGAAGGCTAAATCCAAGGCTGGTGTAACACCCCGTTCCCGGAATACGTACTTAGCTACGTATTCAGATTTTTAGATCATATTTTTTTGATTTACTTTCTGTATTTATTTTTGTTTTATGATTATTTATGTGATCATTTTGCATTGGATTCAGATTCGTTAACTCAGAGTCAGCCCTACTTTGAACCGGGGACCCGATCCTATTATACTGATCGATTTGACATTTTTGGTTGACTGATTTGGTCGATTTCAATTTCAAATATTGTTTTCTAATATTATAGATTTTTCATGATTTCTAGATTTTTTTCTGAATTATTTTTATAAAAATCCTAAAATCGGGATTAATCGGCACCGCTGGTTTATCCTGAATTTTTAATTTACAAATGGAGTCAAATTTTGAGAATCCGCTTTCACATATTTTCTTAGAATAATATTTACTATCTTAATATATTTTTCGAGGATTTTCAAAATTTAACAGATTTCAGCCAGATCTGGTGTCGACCGATATTAGCGGTTAATTTCAGGATTTCTAATTTGAAAATCATAAATAATATCTTAAAATAGATTTCATCATGATTCTTAGAATAATATTCTTGATTTTTGAGAATTTTTGCGGGTCATTATGAGATACTTGATTTTCGGACGATTCTGGTATTTTTCCGAAAGTTTTTCGCACCCGAATCCGAGGAATCCGCCAATCTAATTATTTTCACTTTTCTTCCAATCAAATATTTTCCTTTTTTCTTTTTCTTTTTTTTTTCTTTTCTTTTACCTTCCTTTTCCTTCCACCATATTCTAAAACATTCTCCATTCTTCCATTACATTCTACACCTTTCCACCAAATATCCCAAACCACTAACTCCCCTCGTCCATCACCATGGTCGGACAAGGCCACCTCACCCCTCTCCATTTTACAAAAAAACCCTGACCCTAATCCTTTTCCTTCTCCTTTAACTCCAACTCCATATACAAACCCCCCTTTTCTTCTTCTTTCCTTTTTATTCTCCATCAAAACCCTAATCACCATCCATTCCACCTTCATCTCCACTACAATGACAACAACACCTACAACACTCCCTCATCTTCTTCTTCCTTCTCCATTTAATCCACCACAAACTCCAAAACTCCACCATAACTTTCACCCTCTCCTTTATCTTCTCCAAAACTACACCACCACTAAATCCTTCCACAAAACCACCATCCCACCACCTATCCCTAGGTCAGCCACCATGCTGGGCTAGAGGCCGAGCTCCTCCTCCCCAGCGATGTTTCCGGCAATCATTCCGGCGATAACTTCAACGACAACACCAACGTCACCACCACCATCTTTTCTACACCCTTTCATCACCACCTCTTCTACTCTTCTCCACCACCACCATTATCACTATCACCACCATAACATCACCCTCATCACCACCATTTCAAGCTCCTATATAATCCTTCTCATTATCTTCATCCTCTTCTTTTTCATTCTCCTCCAAAAATCCACCACCACCAACTCCATTTCACTCTCCCATACTCTCTCTCCTCTCACCATAGGGCCGGCCACCCCCTAGCCACCCATGGTGGTGGATCACCCTCTCTAGGGACGGCCATCCCTTAAGGCCGAGCCCTCATTTTGTTTCGGAGATTTTCCCGCTTCGGGACTCATGTGCGCGACATTTCCGTAAAGTCATCTTTTAGGCAAGTGTTTTTCCTCGCCTCATCGAGCATGTACTGTATTTGGGTTTGTGATGTATTTGTATAAGTGGTGATGTGTATTTGTACCGGCTTGTATGCGTGAACTGGTATCATGAGTTGAATCATGTGTTCGAATGCTTGTACTAGGGTAGTTTACTTCTTGTACATATACCATACCTGTGATATACCCTTTTTACTGCTTTATACCATCCGTGGCCGACCCTTTGTGGTCTTAGCCTCCAGAATCTCTACTTGGCCTCCGGGCCCTATCAGCCTCCAGGCTTCTCCACTCCACAGTAGTCTAAATATTATCACGCTTATATGTATGCTCGTGTGGTACTAACATCTCGTGCAGGTACTCTCGTATTGACTCCGGGCTCTGTCCTCTCCTGAGCTAGCTACCCAATTGATTTTAGGCCTGTACCATTATGGGTTTTGTGGTAGTTACCGAGAGTGCGCTTAGACCCCGAGCATACTTTAGCCTCCGGGCTCTCTCGCCCACTTCCTCGAAAGAGGAGTGGCTTAGACTGTCAGGTCTCTAAGCTACGCCTGGTAGGCATGCTTAGCACTCAGCGCTTTACCACTAGATTCGTCTAGGCAAGATGCTGCCGGATTTTCTACTCGCACTTTAAGCCGAGTCATCCCGGTAAACTCGACAGGCGCTCTAGTGTTAAATACTGTTTGTTATTCGTTCCTCCAGCTTGCTCAGCCTCGCTTAATTATACTCAGCTATCGCTATATCACTTGCTATGCACATGCTTGATATGTTAACACTTGACATTCTACCACCTGACATCTACCTGTTATTACCTGACACCTGTTTATATCACTTAACAGCTGATGTGTTCTCACCTGACATGCTACTACTTGATACCTACTCCTGTTATGTTATCACTTATCACCTGCCCCTGTTTCGACATGACTTATCACCTGCCATCTATCATGTTAACCCTGACCTGTGATTATCACTTTTACGGGAATCCTGCACCTGTTATCTTATGTTATATACAGTAACCTATATTCCCGTTATACATGTACTCATGTACTCCTGAATTCCTGATCGTGTCCTGCTCCTGCTATTCTCGTAAATTGATAATTACATAACAAATTATAATAAGACAACTTACATCGGGTTTGAGAGAAACTGATGGGTCTTGAATAGTCATGTTTATGGTGGTCATCTCGAGTCATGCGTGGCCACATACTTGAGGGATCACCTGGCAGCCACCAGGGATTCCGTATGGTGTACTGGCACCTCTACTCCTCCTGTTTATTCCTGTCGGGTATACACAAGCCCTAGGCTTATTTCTATGAGATCTGCAATACTCTATTCCTATTCGGGCATACAATAAGTCCTGGTACCTAGCGGTGTATTCTGGCTCAGCACCAGATACTCCTGGACCATTGTCCTGGGTATGTACGAGACCCACTTTAAACATGGTTCGTCAAACTCCATCAATTTTCAGATAACTTGATTTATAAGTTGTAAGTGAAAGTATATGGATTAGGACGCATACTAGCGCCTACAACTTAGACTGTCCTAATTATAATAATTTGCTAATATTTAATTTGTTGTGTTATTTTGCAACTCGGGTTATATGCGCTCGGATGACAGTGACATGGGATATAGATATATAGATGAGGGTTTCCTTGTTTAGATTATTCCTTCGATGTATTAGTCTCATGGATCCGTGACCTAAGCTTGTAAGATTGGTTTTGCTCGTATTGAGTTTTATTCGGTTTTATCAGTTTCATTGATTTTATGTTTGTTTAGGAGATATCTGGTGTTGCCTTATCTACTTTACTTCCCGTCTCCTTACTTGCTCCTGTATGCATGTGCTCACGACACAGTTTTCAATACAAACTTATGACTTAGATTTATCGATACACATGTGCTTATTCCTGCACGTCATTTGGTATTCACATCACCACTCGTTGGGGAGTTCTGACTCCCCTGGATCCTCATGTCATGATCCTGGAGCTTAGAGCTTGTGGATTCATCCGGTTGCCGATCAGAGTAGCACAGCAGAAGCATGGATCATCAGTAGACCATTCAAGGCCCTATCCTTCCAAGCCCCCTTATTCGGCTCTAGGGTTTTCCTGTTATGACTCTGAGCCTCCTTTTGTACAGTTCATGATTGTATACCACTTTATATTCTCGCATTTACGCCTATCGGTGATGTAATATTCTTGTAATATTATGTCACATCCTGTGATAAATTTTTAATTGTACACATATGTGTTTGGAGGGGAAAATTAAAGATCGAGGTATAAATTCTTTGTTTGATTGTAAAGAAAATTATAACAGGTCAATAATCCTTTTATAAGAGAGGGGAGATATTCAAGCTCAAAATCTCCCATTTGCTTAATGCCGGGTTCTTGATGTGGCGATAGAAAGTGAATCTTGTTTTTCATTGACCGGGTGAACGTCAGGACCTCTTGGGAATCCTCTCCTTGGATGGTGGACGAAGTAACACTGCTTCTGTCCAACAAGAATCTCAAAGAGACTGTAGGCAAAAACAAACTGTACGCACCAAGTTGTTAGAAGAGTTGAACTCTCTTTCTTTTAGCTAGGGATCATGGTCCTTTTACGGCTAACAACTGAATTTCTTCTGATCAAAGAAATTTTTCCGACCCCTCTTCCATAGCAAACTGAGCATTTATAAAGGTTTCAGGGGGTAAAAGTGTCCCCTAAAAATACTCCATAATGGGGTTAACTCCCTCATTACGTGGGCAGTAATTGACCCTGTAATGAGAGTAGTTATAATTGAGATGCAAGGTTCCTCTGTAGTTGAAATGCGGGCTTTGGGCCTCGCGTTTAGCCATTGAGGTAACACTTGAACTTTGTATTTGGTTGAAATGTGAGCTTCAAGTTCTGCGTCAAGCTTCGTGTGAGACGCGGGTTCGGACTCTGCGTCTTGATCATTGTGGGAAAGTAGAGACGCGGGTTTCGACCCTCGCGTCTTGGTACTGTAGTGATGCTACTGTAGTAATGCTAAGACGGGGGTTTCGACCTTGTGTCTTGGTGCTGCGGTAGTGGCTACTGCAGTAATACTGAGACGCGGGTTCGACCCTCGCGTCTTGGTGCTGCGGTAATGCTATAATTAGCCCTGCATCTGGAATTTGGACTCTACTTTCTGATAACTTATCCTTAGTGATTTTTGGACAGTCTATAATATGTTAGAATGTATAATGCATCACATGCTTCTGTACTCTGATTCTTGCATGTACTGATGCTTAGCGTATATATGTGAGGGTATTGTTAACCTACGTATATGCATCACAGTAACGTCTCCATACCCTCGGGATCGGGCGTTACAGCTGGGGTCATGCTAACGCGATCGGGCGGAGCTAATCGTATGTAACAAAGCGGTGTATGGACACACTGCTTACGCCGCGACGTGGCTACACTCGTGCAAGTTTAACGGTAACACCAAGCGCTATGCTTGCATAGCAGACGGAGTATGAGAAACCTAAAGGGTTTTAAAACCCGGAGGTTGAATGAGAGTCCGAATACTAAAGACCATGAAGGATCGGCAAAGCACAGTAATAGAATAATATCACAAGCAGTATATATGTACATAAACTAAACCACACTATTATAGACATTCATCACACTGATACAAATACAACAGACTGATACAACACATGTCCACATAATCCAGGCACACACCCACACAAAAACAAATACACAGTCCACCAAAATATAACAATCTCAATACGGAATACAAAACACCTATTGAAGTAGGGTACCCAATAAAGCGAGAACACCTGCCTAAAGTCTTTGGAATACGGTGCACAATCCCAGAACTCCAAATACACAATGCGTATACGTGACCAAATTTAATTAAATATAAAGAGGAAAGCTGAGAGAGAAACAAGGAAAGAGGAGAGAGTGAGGAGCTCAAGGCCAGACGACCGTGGGCTCTGGGATGGCAGTTGGCCGTGCACAGCCAGGGGGATGGCGACACGCGGGGCCCAAGGAGGTGGCCGGCCCAATTAGAGGAGGAGAGGAAAGATGAGGGGAAGTAGGAGATCGGGGCTGGCCCTGGCTGCTGTGTAAGGACAGGAGAAGAGAAGGAGAGGCTGAGGTGGTGGTGGATGTGCACGATTGTTGAGGAGGTCACTATGAAAGTGGGGGAGCTCGTCAATAGAGAGGAGAGGGGAAGATTAGATTGAAGGGAGAGAGAGGGAGATGAAAGAGAGAAGGCAAATGGGGGAGGGAAGTTGGCCACTGGGTCGGCTAGAGGAGGGTGCCGCCGGCGAGGGTCGGCCGACCCGAGGGTCGCCGAAGAGGGTGGCAGCGGTCGCCGTGCTTGGAAAGCAGAGAGAGGTGAAGAGAGAGAGATTGAAGAGAGTGAGTGAGAGAGAAGAGATTTGGTGGAGGGGGTTGGGTGTTGGGTGGAGTTGGGTGGAGCCATTGCTGAAGATGGTGAGGAGGGGGCCGTGTCTGGTGATGGTGGATTTGGAAAGAAGAGGGGATGTTTGGAGAAATTGGAGAGTGAAGGAGTATGTGAGAGGAGGAGAAGGAAATTAGAGAGAGATTGAGACTATGGGGGACAGAGAGAGGATTTGAGAAGGGGAGGGGAGCTATCTGCATCGACTAAGAAGAGAGATGGAGAGGAAGAAAGAAAGAAGAAGAAAAGAAAAATAAAAAAGGAAAAGAAACGGGGGTGGGGGGGAGAGAGAGAGAGAGAGAGAGAGAGAGAGAGAGAGAAATAGAGAGAAGATATTTTTGGGGGAATTTGTGTGGAGGAGAAAAATGGAAAAAGAAAAAGATAAGAAAAAGAAAAAGAAAAAAGAAAGAAAAAGAGAGGAAAAGGAAAATAAAGGAAAAGAAAAGAAAATATCCGGGTAATAACTCTAGATCTGAGAAAACACCGAAAAAACACCATCAATGTCAGAAAAATAAAGTAACTCGAAAAAGTCCCTGAAAATTCTTTAAAATAGAAAATATTATTCTGAGGTATATGATATAATCGGATTCAAGAAATTCAATCCTGTTTTTAAATTAAAAATTCTGGAACCAATCGCTGATACCGGTTGACACTAGATCGGTCGAATTTTATTAAATTCAGAAAAATCTCTAAAAAAATGTTAAGATAAAAAAATGTGATCTTGAGGAATAATGTGAAAACGATTTCTAGAAATTCAACTCCGTTTGTAAATTAAAATTTGAGATTTGATCGGCGATACCAATCAATACTGATTTTGATGATTTTGTAAAATAGTTCAAAAAAATTCCAGAAAATCATGAAAAATCTAAAATATTGAAAAGAAGTATTTGAAACTGAAACTTATCAAATTTGACTGCCAGAAGGATCAAATCGAGTATACTAGGGTCGGGTCCCTAGTTCAGATCAGGGTTGATTCTGAGTCTAAGATTCCAGATCCGATACCAAAAGATAATATAAATAATAACAAACTAAAGAAAAATAGGGGAAAAATTGAAAGATGCAATAAAAAAAATTAGGACTTATCTAGGTAAGTATTCCCAGAACGGGGGTGTTATGATAACTTGCCATAAAAGTTGGTTCAACAAGTTATGTCAATTGTCCAAGCCTATACAGTTGACCAATTTTCGATATCATACTTAGTTTACATCTACAATAGATTATTTCTGCTGAAACTTCGGTAGTGTTTTTTTTTACCATGGCTTAGTCAGATGTATAAGCCAATTGGTTAAGTCTTGGAATTATTTGCAAATAAACCCAAATTTTATTTTAATACATTTTTTAAAATTAGAATTATACAAAGTTATAAACCCACGATTCCTTTCCAAATTGACATCACTTTTTTTAACACAGCAATTTCATTACAACTCTTTAAAATTGATGGATCTCTTTATAGGCTACTTTACAAAATAACACCACAAAGTTTCAACCTTTGCTTCAAGATAACATTTTGTACTAAATTTTGTCTAGAAATAATTACTTTAAAGTTCTATGACTTTATGGTTTACTACCTTGTTGTTGCATTCATCACGAAAAAATTGTAATCTATTGATCAATTTATCTTTTTTTCATCCCCATCTTCCTAATCCTCTCCCCTACCAAACTATAGCCCATATATAATTAGGAAAATTAAAAAAACAAACAATAAAAAAAAGTTACAAAAAACAAAGAAAGAAAGACAACCCATTGGCACTTACATCCCAAGAAGCATTACCCATCAAAATCGCAACCTCCCAAAAATTGAAAAAGAAAATATTTTGAAAATTTATATATTAAATTTACCGTTCAAAGGAAAAGACTGAAGGATATGTCAAAAAAAACCTTTGTAGGTTTTGTTTTCATCTCGTAACCCATCTCTCAAACTCTCACCTTTACATCTTTAATAATTTTATTCTTCTGATAACCTACCTCTCAAAGTCCCATCTACTTGGAAGCTCCATCAATAGATTCAATACGTACATGGCGCAATCCAAATCACCTCCATGAATTCATCACTATATACTTATTTCCCTTTTGATTTAAATTTATTTTGCTCTTAGTGGAATAGTAGTTTTAGCGATAATCTTTAAACAATATTATTATTGAGATTATGGCTCAAATTCGACTCACAAGTCATAAGCACTCATTTGAAGGACAATAAATAGACATTATTAAATAGGGGATATTACAATACGATCTTGAATTGAATAAATAATTAAAACTAATATGTAAGAAGATGAGTTTTACAAAACGTACAAATACAGTTGTGTCATTCACAATATAAATAAATTAATGCAACTACCAGTTATGATGGCAAAACTTGTACACTCGATATATATGATCAGCAAATATAGGATAAACAGAATCTCGCAATCTTACTATTTGTGCCAGCAGATTAAATTGATAAAATAATAGAGGATGTTTATCTAACCTTCAAATAAAGAGACCATGATAAAGAAAGTAACTTACTGAGGATCACAAAGATCTCAGTGACATGTAGAGGATGCTAGTATGTAGAGTTCGTTGTCACGATCGTAACGCCTCAAAAAAACACCTGAATCGGACACCGAATGTGAGAGATACACGCCATAAACGAAGAAGGATTGCTAATAGGTCTGTTTTGTGTCTAGACCCGTTACTATAGCAGATGGGTAGGGAACTGTAACTCGCGGGTTTAATGATTTAAACTCAGATTTCTTCTATCTTCTTTGTGGATGTAAATTGAATTGGGTCGGTTTGAGTACGTAAAAACCCGAACATGATCTTTCTTCTTTCTTGCGTTGTAGGTGGTTGATCAAGGAGCGGTTAAGGAAGGAGGTGGTGGTGACGTGGTGGTGGTTGATTGTCGCGCGTGCGATAGCGAGGGAGGAAGAGAAATGAAGATGGAGATGGCGGTGATGGGTGCTGTCGCGTGAGAGGAGTTGTGAAGAAGATGGAAGATGGCTCTGGTAGGTGCTGTTGTACGGAAGAGAAAAAGAAAGAAAGAAGGGGGATGTTGGTGAGGGAAGAAAAAGAGCAGATAAGAGAAGAAGATAATGAGAAGACAAGTTCTTGGGGGTTATTGGGCTGATGTTCAGAGAGAGAGAGCAGTGCGGGGTGTCGGCTGAGAAAAGAGAAAGAGGGGAGAGAAAGAATCAGAGTAGGATTTTGATTAGAGAGTAATCAGGCTTAGGATTTCTAAACAACTTGAGATAAAAACAAATTTATCACAATAAAATTGTAATCAAAGTTCTTCATTATTTACTGATGATACAAAAGGGCTTTATATAGACTTCTACAAGATTTGAATCTAAAACTCAAACTCCTAATCAAAATAGAATTACAATCCAAATTTTAGAAACTAAAAAAACCAAAATAAAGAAACTAAAAAAATAAAAATAAAGAAAGAGAAAATATCCAAAACTTTACTACTTCAACTCGAACTGAACTTCTTGGATCCGTCTCTTCAGCTCTTTCATTTTGACTGGATGTTCTCATCATTCTCCTCGGGTGGGAGAAAATTCGACCACATCGAGTTAAATGGATTGGGTCTCACATGTTGAACTAGATCAAATTGCTGCAAATCACCTTGATATAGTTGTGAATCAAACAGTCAGTGCTTTTTCTTTACAACAGTTCAAGTACCTGTGAGTTACACCAGCTTTAGTGGTAATAGTCTCATCCTCTAAAACTTTATCAATCTTCTCTATTATAATGGGGTGAGTATCTGGGAGTGGGTAAATGGAAGTCTCTCAAATAATGGCTTAGAAGAAGGCTTAACAACCAATGGGCTACAATCAAAACCCTTATAATTCACTAGATCATTAATATTGATAGTACAACTAATGGCATAATCTCTACGAAAATCTAACATAAGTACTGCAATTCAGTTTATTCAAGATCTTGAAAGGTCCAACACTACGGACATGCAACATCTTAACAGTTCTCGAGAACAATTGTTTCAGATAAATCTGAACCATCACATAATCACTTACATTAAAGTTTTAAATATTTTTCTACTACGAGTTCGCAAAGTATGCTTCATATTGCTATGTTTTTTTTCATCACTGATCTCTTATGCATGTGTTTGAATGATGTAAATATAGATGCAGACTCAAATATTTTATAATGGGATGGTAACGGCAGTAAGGGAGGAAGTGGTTTGCAGATATGCATGACTAATGGGAGAAAGGGAGGGAACAGTAGTAATGAGAGGTGGATAAGGTGGAATTGACAGCAAAGCCTAAGTAGATGTTTGCTTAAGCTATCCAGTCTTAAGTCTCAAGGATAGTAATTTAATTTGTTTACCCTCATGCTCAAATTGATACATGTTTGATCGACTGTAAATTGTGATATTTTGTCGAACAATCATAGTCTACCTAGTATAACTTGACCCACGTTCACAGTGATGACGTCACACCAAATCTTGTCTTTGTAATGATTGAAACTGGCTGGGACAAGACACCGTTGTTTGGTCTCAAGTGTCGTGGAATCAATCCATGACAAGTTGAATAGGTAGGGTGGGGTATAATCTCTAATCTAAGATTTTCACACAGTTTGAATGATATTGCATTGATACAACTTCTACTGTCCACAATCACCTTACAACTTTTATCTTCAATCCTAGTGAGCGTGTGAAAGACTGCAGTTCTTCTCTAATCGACCTTTTCTGCTGGTTGAGAGGGACACACTTGATGACAGACAAATTGACAGATGGTGTTGGCCTAATGCAGTTGAGACCAACGATGATGACTCATCATAAGTTTCAACAACTTCTGGATGATAGGTGTACTCCTCGGAATCTGACTCAGTGGCTCCGGTGGGTATTCCATCTATTATGGTGATTTTTGATGAGACTAGAGCAACTGGCAGCTAAATGTCCATAACCTTGACATTTGTAGCACTTAGTTATGGAACTAGCTTTAAAAAACTCGTGGCTCTTGTTTTTGTTATCACATTCAAGACTCTTACTCTTAATGTTATTTCAATGTGAAGGGGTTTGGGTACTAGACTTATTGGGTTGGGGTGATGGAAAAAAATCTAGACATTAAGGATTTATAATCGTGACTCTTGAAGGTATGATTCATCCTAGCAGAATCTAGATCTTGGACTAAAGCAGACGATGTCTCTAACTCGTTGACTCCTCTAACTAACAGTTCAGTTCGTAGTTCATCTCTAAGATCGGTTTTGAATCTAGAAAGAATTTGATGAAAGTACACCTAGAGGGGGGGTGAATAGGTGTAAATGCTAATCTAGAAACTAAATGCAAAACTAAGTGCGCTAAATGCGGAAGCTAATGCAAATGTTGCACAAACTAATACAATTCAACAAGTGTAGCCGAATTCCCCTTGCGAGGCTCTGGACTAACTCCTCTTGATTCCCCTTAAAATGGGTTGAGGCGCTATGTGAAGCTCTTGTTGGATGAGTATAAGTTAGGCACACACACACAAGCAATCCAAGCAATATGAAATATGTGCACACACAATCAAGCCAAGCAAATAATAGATATGACAATAAAAGATGCAAGGCACAACACAAGCAAATAGATATGATATGACAATATGAGATATGCTCAACACAAGCAAATATGATATGATGATGAGTATGATGCTTTGCACAATTATAAGAGAGAGAGTTAGAGAGACAATGGATCAAAACGCAAACACCAAAATTTGTTTCGAGGTTCGAGCACCTTGCTCTACATCCCCGCCTACACCACCGTGTAGGATTTCCACTATCTCAACTCCCACCGAGGGAATCTCTACCGAAGAGGATTTCTTACAACTCTAGGAGTACCGAACTCCTCTCTCAATACAACCTCCACCGAGGCCACAACAACCAACACCTCTACCGAAGAGGTCTACAACCAAACTCAATTACCTCTACCTAAGAGGGATCCAAACCAACAACCCAATACAACACTCTCCACCTCTACCAAAGAGGGAGCAACTCAAGAAATCAAGGGTTTACAACAAGTGGTATATCTCAACCACAAACCTCTTTCCTTTTTCTTTTTCCACAAAAACAAGATCCTAATAGTTTAGGATAGTATGATAGCTCAAGTGTGGAAACTATGTGTTTTGGAAAATAAGAACTCAAAGAAAACACTTGGGAAATTTCTTGTAAAAGATAAAGAATGAAAGCCAATACAAAAATCCCAAATTCCAATTTCTTTGATTTTTCCAAAACCCAAAAACACAAAGAATAAATCTTGTTAGCACTTAAAACTCTTTAAAACTCTTTTAAACACTTCAGAAAACTGGTATTTTTCTTCTTGAAAAACTTGGCCAAAATCCCCAAAGAGATGGGGTTTATATAGGCCCTAGTCAAAACTAGCCGTTAGGCTGATGTGGCAGTTCTGACAGCCGTCGGTCGACCGGCCCGGTCGACCGCCAACGGTCAGAAATGTGACCGTTGGGCACCATCGGTCGACCGGCCCGGTCGACCGAAAAAACCAGAGAGCAAAACTCTCATCTCAGTCGACCGGTCCGGTCGACCGACTACATGTGTAGCCAGCGTGCACATCTGTGCACGTCGGTCGACCGACCCGGTCGACCGGCCACTTGGTGCGGTCGACCGGTCCGGTCGACCGAACTGGCCTGGCAGGCACAGTACAGAACTGCATAGATATGGGATTTGAAAATAGGTCTTTTTACTCAATAAAAATCCCATAAATTCACAGTAAATCTAAAAAATAGTTTTAATCACAATAAAAACTGTTTTTCTAAAAATATGTTTTTCTAAAACTTGTTTTATCATTTTACTTTGATAACCAAACTTGTGATAAAAATTTCAAGACATATATCAATCATATCAATTCATTTTTGTGTCTTGCCAATTTTATCCAAAAAAACAAAACTTGTATTTTATCAAGCTAAAATTTATCCAAAACATGAATAGGATAGTCAAAATAACATGTATAAAATGAAGCAACTATACATATATCAATTTAAACTTGTTTTGATAAACTATTCATGAAAACCAAACTCAATCATAAAACGTGTGTGATTTGTGCACTTGAGCATATCAACTAAACTAAGCTTTACAAATGGATCTAAAACTCTATCTAAACTAGGATACCTAAGTCTTCTTGACGATCTTCATCTTCAAGTAGACTCGGTCCAAACTCCGTGATTCTCCAAGTGCAAAGGTATGATCTTTAAGTTTTGGCACCGGAATCATCATGAATAGCTTCTAAACTCCTTGTTGAAGCAAATCACCAACTAATATCCTGTTAATGATCTGAAACTTAGAAACACAAGAATATTAGTAAACATAACTACATGAGTGTTGATCATCATCAAAACTAGAGTGGAAGGCCATTGGGCCAACAATCTCCCCCTTTTTGATGATGACAAAACTCATGGAGTTATATATGCATGGATTAAAGATAAGCTTCAAGGAAGCTCCCCTTAACTCATGCATCACAATAAATATATGCAATGAATATTTAAACATGAAACATGCATATGCATAAACAATAAATGGTTCTAGATACCAAATGAAAAATCCAAAACAAACAAGCTCTAGATACCAATTACAAAACAAAGCAAGCTCTATATACCAATAACAAAGCAAGCTCTAGATACCAATAAATGGTTAATAAACAATTAAACTTAATATTCTTGATATTAAAACATAATATATGCATATAAAACATAAGCATGCATATAAAACTCAAATACTTCTCCCCCTTTTTGTCAATCATCAACAAAGGGGTAAACAATCAAAACCATAGATAAAATGAGGGGTAAAAATCTTTCTCCCCTTTTTGTCAATCAAAACAATGCAAACAATGTTCTCCCCCTTTTTGGCTAAAACAAAAAACAAAGTCAATAAGGGGTGACTACAAACATATCAATTAAAAAATATGTCAATGAAGCATCTTGATACCAATAAACAAGGATCAATATATGTTATATGCTATATACATTCATGAAGAGGAAGACGCTAAGTTAGCTTCCCTACACATATGCATTACATGAAGAAGGATGACAAGCCCCAATTCACATAACACATATTATGTAATGCATAAGAGGAGAGTGAAGCTCCCCCTACACACGTATATCATATAAAGAAGAGTTGTCAAGCTCCTCAATTTATAATATACTCAACATGAATCTATATGTAAGAGAGATGTTAAGCTCTCCTTGCATATAGGAAATACAAATCAAAACTTTGAATATTTTCTTTAAACAACATTTTGAAATACCAATTGTAAGAATATATTTCATTTGAAAATATATAAACAAATTTGATGTTGATATCATATGTTCAAAATAACAACTTTTAATCATAAAGAGTGGGAGTACAAATACCAATTGAAATATAAAATCAAATTTTCTCCCCCTTTATGAAATACAAACTAAAGACATGCATAGTCTTGATAACAATTTAAAAGTAATCAATTTAAACAAAATTGAAACTCAAGCACTAGCATAAACACAAACATATATATGTATGAAAGATAGATACCAATAGAAATTGATATACTTGGAATTTAAAGCATACCTACATACAAAACATATATGAGTATACAAGAAGATCAAAATGATACCAATTGAAAGAGTTCAATGATACCAATTGACATAACAATAAGTTCAAGTGTATACATCATATTATCTACCACCCAATTATAATTCAAGTTTTAAAGATTTTCAATTTAGGGCATACATGAACATGATCTCCCATCCTACCGCCCTTAGATGGTAGGGGTTTTCAAAAATAGATTTGAAAAATAAGCTTTGTTTGAAATACTCTACCAATTGAAGAACATCACAACTAGTTAAATGGAAAACTTGTTAACTAGCACGAAATCCTTCAAGCAAGGAATAAAACAAAAATGAAATTCACATGATAATCATCACTCTAACCAATAAAGCATACCTCATGAGAAACAAAACATGAGCAATAGATATGAGTGTACAAATAATATGTGAAGATCATAATCATGAAAAATATTTCATTAAGCTCAATTATTCCTTAAAACATAATTCCATCAAAAACATGAAAAACATATAAAACTACTTATTTAATCTTCAAGGCATATGTATGTCTAATACAAGCTAAAATATACATACATATTCAAAACTCAACGAGTCCACTAATTGTATATTCATGAAGGCACGTGGCTCAAAAAGATGTATATGTATAAGATTAGTTTGAACTAGATAGACATATACATGAAGTTAAATATTGAACACATGAAAAACATGAAAATCATGATAAGCTAAATTTTCATCAAGGCAATTTTTATTTCAAGGTATATGTATGAATTGTCAACACAAGAAGTATACATACATATCCCTAAACACAATTTGAGTCCATAATATAGATTTGCATGAAAGGCAAATGACTCAAGGGGTATACATGTATATCTTTAAGTTTGGCAATACAAACATATACATGAAGTGAAATAAACAATCATAAAGCAAATTCAAAAATGAGAATACAAATTTAATATGTATGAATCATCAAACTAGACTATACTAGCACATCTAATGGGTTCAAATAAGCATTCAATTCCAAATATATATAGATTTATTTGTAGCCCACTCTATGTACAAGTATATAACTAGTCTTAATGAAAACTAACACTTAAACATATATTCAAAACATGAAGCATCAAAAACACATATAAAAATCATCATGATAAAAGTCATCATGGAAAACTAAAACATGATTATTATGTGAATTCACATGTATTAGATTCATGATGTACATTATAGCTTAAACATAAGTGAGAACACTAAGTATGGGATCATATAAGCATGTGTGTCTCCAATACTATACATGTATGTCAAGGATCTAATAAACATGGAATGAACATACTAATCCAATGACAATAAAATCATGCTATAAACTATGAACATGAAAAGCATGTAAACAATAAATGGGAGTAAAGGATTGTTACCAAAAACGAAGAAGCAACTCTCCTTGTCTCCAAAACATGGTGGTCATCTCCACCAACCTTCCTTGAAAGTGATGCATCCATTTGATTTCCATGAAGTCCGGAACGCATCCACTCCAAGGTGCTATCACTCTCACGTCATGTGAGAGCCCACACCTTCATCAAAAACAATAGGAGGGGTGGTCTTTGGTACCCATACTCTTTTGGGTCCATGGGGGTTAGTACCTTCTCTAACCCAAACAAAATTTTTTGCTAAATTAGGAGTATGTAATCTATCATAACAAAATTTAGCAAGGTGGCCCTTACGTCCACAATGTGTACATGAGTACACATGAGCATACATGTGTTGATGGTGTCCGTGAGGAGCATGTGTATGCCGTGGAGGGTGTGCATGCATAAAGGATGGAACTTGTTTCTTTCGAACCAAGGATTCCAATTGTGTATGGTTCTTAGCACATTGGCTCATAGTGGAGCCCAAACAATCTACTCTCTTCTTTAGCATACAAATATCATCATTAATCCTAGAAGAAGAGGTACATGCATTAGGTAGACTAGATGAAGAGGCTACACTAGCATGGCAAACATGTGCATCCATTTTATTTTGCAACACAATATTTTTCTTTAAACATACATCTAAATCATTTGAAATAGAAATGATTTTATTTTTCAAAGCAACATTTTCTTTTAAAGCAAAATCTACTTTTGAAGACAAATTTTCATTTTTCTTCAAAATAGCATGGCAATCATTTTTAGATTTTAAAAATTCATTTTCTTTAAGTGCAAGTTCTAATTGAGATCTCAATGAATCCCTTTCATTATAGACCTCATCCTTCTCTTGCAAAACACAATCAAGTCTAGAATGCAAATTTTTATTTTCATTATTAATGCCTAGACTCTTCTTTTTCAACAAGTTATATTTTTCTATTAGTTTTTCACAAACAATAGATAGTTCTTCATTCAAAGCATGTGGATCAACAATATCATTACTAGAAGAACTAGCCTCATCATCACTATCTAATGGAGTTTCCGAGTGTACCTCAAGGGAGTCATTCCCTTGGACCATGTAGCATATAGAGTTGGATTCTCCACTAGATTCCTCTTCTTGGATCGGCAATTGAAGCTTGGAGGTGGTGGTTGTTGTCAACTTGTTCCACACTGCAAAAGCGGAGTCAAGATTAGAAACACATAAGAGATAATCTTTAGGAAGAGTGCTTCTAATGGCCTCTAGGGCTTGTGCATTGGCCCCTATATGATTGCAATCACCAAGATAACATCTCTTGGTGGCCGCAAGGAAAACATGCAAACCTAGGGTCTTTAGGTACATGGACATCCTATACTTCCAAACATCAATGTTGGAAGGGTCAAAACTAAGTGGGGTCATGAAGTCCATGGTATAAACTAAATATGTGCAATCAAATGCAAATGTAGATTAGCAAGCAAATGGATCTCACTCCTAGGATGTTAAGCCTAAGTATCAGGAGCACTAGCTCTGATACCAATTGAAAGTACACCTAGAGGGGGGGTGAATAGGTGTAAATGCTAATCTAGAAACTAAATGCAAAACTAAGTGCGCTAAATGCGGAAGCTAATGCAAATGTTGCACAAACTAATACAATTCAACAAGTGTAGCCGAATTCCCCTTGCGAGGCTCTGGACTAACTCCTCTTGATTCCCCTTAAAATGGGTTGAGGCGCTATGTGAAGCTCTTGTTGGATGAGTATAAGTTAGGCACACACACACAATCAATCCAAGCAATATGAAATATGTGCACACACAATCAAGCCAAGCAAATAATAGATATGACAATAAAAGATGCAAGGCACAACACAAGCAAATAGATATGATATGACAATATGAGATATGCTCAACACAAGCAAATATGATATGATGATGAGTATGATGCTTTGCACAATTATAAGAGAGAGAGTTAGAGAGACAATGGATCAAAACGCAAACACCAAGATTTGTTTCGAGGTTTGAGCACCTTGCTCTACATCCCCGCCTACACCACCGTGTAGGATTTCCACTATCTCAACTCCCACCGAGGGAACCTCTACCGAAGAGGATTTCTTACAACTCTAGGAGTACCGAACTCCTCTCTCAATACAACCTCCACCGAGGCCACAACAACCAACACCTCTACCGAAGAGGTCTACAACCAAACTCAATCACCTCTACCTAAGAGGGATCCAAACCAACAACCCAATACAACACTCTCCACCTCTACCAAAGAGAGAGCAACTCAAGAAATCAAGGGTTTACAACAAGTGGTATATCTCAACCACAAACCTCTTTCCTTTTTCTTTTTCCACAAAAACAAGATCCTAATAGTTTAGGATAGTATGATAGCTCAAGTGTGGAAACTATGTGTTTTGGAAAATAAGAACTCAAAGAAAACACTTGGGAAATTTCTTGTAAAAGATAAAGAATGAAAGCCAATACAAAAATCCCAAATTCCAATTTCTTTGATTTTTTCAAAACCCAAAAACACAAAGAATAAATCTTGTTAGCACTTAAAACTCTTTTAAAACTCTTTTAAACACTTCAGAAAACTGGTATTTTTCTTCTTGAAAAACTTGGCCAAAATCCCCAAAGAGATGGGGTTTATATAGGCCCTAGTCAAAACTAGCCGTTAGGCTGATGTGGCAGTTCTGACAGCCGTCGGTCGACCGGCCCGGTCGACCGCCAACGGTCAGAAATGTGACCGTTGGGCACCATCGGTCGACCGGCCCGGTCGACCGAAAAAACCAGAGAGCAGAACTCTCATCTCGGTCGACCGGTCCGGTCGACCGACTACATGTGTAGCCAGCGTGCACGTCTGTGCACGTCGGTCGACCGACCCGGTCGACCGGCCACTTGGTGCGGTCGACCGGTCCGGTCGACCGAACTGGCCTGGCAGGCACAGTACAGAACTGCATAGATATGGGATTTGAAATAGGTCTTTTTACTCAATAAAAATCCCATAAATTCACAGTAAATCTAAAAAATAGTTTTAATCACAATAAAAACTGTTTTTCTAAAAATATGTTTTTCTAAAACTTGTTTTATCATTTTACTTTGATAACCAAACTTGTGATAAAAATTTCAAGACATATATCAATCATATCAATTCATTTTTGTGTCTTGCCAATTTTATCCAAAAAAACAAAACTTGTATTTTATCAAACTAGAATTTATCCAAAACATGAATAGGATAGTCAAAATAACATGTATAGAATGAAGCAACTATACATATATCAATTTAAACTTGTTTTGATAAACTATTCATGAAAACCAAAACTCAATCATAAAACGTGTGTGATTTGTGCACTTGAGCATATCAACTAAACTAAGCTTTACAAATGGATCTAAAACTCTATCTAAACTAGGATACCTAAGTCTTCTTGACGATCTTCATCTTCAAGTAGACTCGGTCCAAACTCCGTGATTCTCCAAGTGCAAAGGTATGATCTTTAAGTTTTGGCACCGGAATCATCATGAATAGCTTCTAAACTCCTTGTTGAAGCAAATCACCAACTAATATCCTGTTAATGATCTGAAACTTAGAAACACAAGAATATTAGTAAACATAACTACATGAGTGTTGATCATCATCAAAACTAGAGTGGAAGGCCATTGGGCCAACATTTGAGCTTCACCTTTCTTATGGAGGGCATTACATCTGATGAGAAAATCATCGAATTTCTTGACATACTCTTTGCAAGATTTATTGCTTTGAGTGTATTGATGCCAATTGTCTATGAGACAAGCATTACACGATGGTAGCACATCCTTTCTTTCATCATATCTCATGTGTCAATTGATGGTCGACCTCGGGCGGCACGCCTGTTTTCTAAGTTGGTCAAATACTGACTAAGTTGAACAAACAGTATCATTGCAGCGTACTTAACTTTCATAGGCTCCATGAGTTCGTACCATGTGAAATACCTATCTCGTTGGAGTGTCCAATTTATGAAAAGTTGTGGGTTGTGATGTCCATCAAAGTTGAGAACATCGATCTTGAGACTTTTTAGATATTGAGTATCGAGATTGGATGGGTTATCAGTGTTGTTACGTCAATTGTTTCTCAGTGGGGTTTGATTACGTGTGAATTCCACTTTGGCCAGCCTCTCTTCAAATATCTTAAGGGTATCTAATTTGGCATTTATCTCGATGAACATTTCTGCAATCTGCTGGGGATCCACTGGTATGGTGTGACACTTGCTAGACTCTCTTAATAGATATGGGTGACCACTACGAGTGTGCATGTACTACAAAAACTTAAATAAGAATGAAGAGATGCAATTTAAATTAAATAATTTTTTTTCTTTTTAAATATAAGAAAGCAGTAAAATTTCCTAGCAAATGCCTACGTGATGCAGATCCTACCCTAACCGTTCTCTAATACCAAAATGATGTGAAACAGTGAAGTACGTGAAGTAGAAATCAGTGGTAGAGCAAAACTTCGCTACATTTCACCAACTATACGATCTTGGATAGAAAAAAATAGTTAAAACTAATATGTACGAGACGAGTTTTACAAAACGTGCATGTACAGTTCTACCGTTCACAATCTAAATAAACTAATGCAACTATCAGTCATGATGGCAAAGCTTGTACACTCAATATATATGATCAGCAAATACAAGATACAAAATTTAGCAATCTTACCATTTGTGACAGCAGATTAAATCGATAAATAATAGAGGACGGTTATCTAACCCACAAATAAAGAGACTATGATAAAGAAAGTTACCTACTAAGTATCATAGAGATCTCAGTGACCTATAGAGAATAATGGTTTGTAGAGTCCATCATCACGATCGTAACGCCTTAAAAAACACCTGAATCGGATGCCGAATGTGAGAGATACGACATGTAAACAAGATGGATTGCTAACAGGTCTGTTTTGTGTCTGGACTCGTTATTGTAGCAGACGGGTAGGGAACTGTAGCTCGCGGGTTTAATGACTTAAACCCATATTTCTTCTATCTTCTTTGTGGATGTAGATTGAATCGGGTTGGGTTGAGTACTTAAAAACCCGAACTTGATCTTTCTTCTTACTTGTGTTGCAGGTGGTTGATCAAGGCAGCGATTAAGGGAGGAGGTGGTAGTGATGTGGTGGTGTTTTGGTTGTCGCGCGCGCGAGAGCGAGGAAGGAAGAGAAACGAAGATGGAAATGGCAGTGATGAGTGCTGTCGCATGAGAGGAGAGGTGAAGAAGGAAATGGAAGATGGCTTTGGTGGATGTTGTAGGGAAGAGAAAAAGAAAGAGAGAAGGGGGTTGTTGGGATCTCAGGTGGGGGGGGAGAAAAAGAGTAAAGGAAAGAAGAAGACAATGGGAAGATGGGTTCTTGGGGTTGTTGGGCTGATGTTGCAGAGCGAGAGAGCAATGCAGGGTGGCGGCTGAGAAAAGAAAATGAGGGAACAGAAAGAATCAGAGTAGGATTTTTGATTAGAGGGTAATTAGGCTTAGGATTCATAAACAACTTGAGATAAAAAAAATTTATCACAATAAAATTGTAATCAAAATTCTTCATTGCTTATTGTTGATAAAAAAAGGGCTTTATACAGGGTTTTACAAGATTTGAATCCAACTAAAAATCAAACTCCTAATTAAAATAGAATTACAATCCAAATTTTAGAAACTATAAAAAACCAAAATAAAGAAACTGAAAAAATAAAAAAGAAAGAAAAAATATTCAAAACTCTACTACTTCACCAACTCGAACTGGGACTTCTTGGATTCGTCTCTTCGGCTCTTTCATCATGACTGGATGTCCGTATCATTAAGCCTCTAAAACTCGATAATATTTGGTATCAGACTTATTTTATAGGCACAATAGATTATTTCGGGTTAAAATTCCCACTTATTTTCTTGCCCTTGGCAAGTTGGATGAGCCTTGATAAAACCCACTACCTAAGATACCAACCAATAGGGATGCAAACGGATCGGATGCGGAGCGGATATAGGTATTCTCATATTCGTATTCATTTCTTTAACGAATATGGATTCGGATACGAATATCATAACCTGCTAACCATATTTGTCGGATACTAATTTGGCTCGGATCGAATTCAGATATTTGTTGGATATTAGTCAGATATTAGTGAATGCAAACAAGAAAAACTAGGGGAATGAATTCTCTTAATTTTAATATTTTTATGTGAAAAAATATTAAACTATACAAAAATCACATGTGCATATCTTTTTATAACAAGAATATCACATCATTTAGTAGTTAATGTATTTTAACTATATTTGTATTCGGATATATTCGGCATATTCAAATATATATTCAAATATGTCAAATATTTTTACCATTACTATATCCATATTCATATTCTAAACGGATATCGGATACAGATATCCGCATTCAAAAATTGAACACGAAATCACATGGGATGTGGATTATCCATACCCGTTTGCACCCCTACCAACCAGGCAAATACTAATCTTTTTCAAATTTCAGAATATACCTTTGTCTTAGAGATTCTTCGAAATGCAATTGTCGGCTATTCACATGGCACAGTTGTCTGAACTATATTTAGATTTTTTTTTAAAATAGCCAAAAATTTAATTTTAACATATTTTTTAATTAGAATCATACAAACCCACAAGCTCTTGTTTATTACTGAAAAATAGGTTCTAGGGGAAGTTTTTGAAGGTCAGGGGCCCACATGCCTCCATCCCTGCTTGTTTCTTGTCCAACAAAGCTTGCATTTAACTTTATTCAAGTCATTTGGTTATTGAAGTTACTTTTATCCTTTGATCAATGGAGGCGCATAAAGAGGAATTTGAAGGGGAAGGAGCACTGCAACTGCCAGTGGCACCCAGTCATTCCAAATTTAACAAAGAAATTCATTTCATTCCTAAAAGACTTCCATTGCCTGCTTAATCAGGCCTTAGGCACGCCCAACACAAAAGTTTCAGACTTTCATTCCTAATCTGTCTTCATTCTTTCAGGAACCAAGAGATGCCACAAAGTAGGGGTTAAGTTGCGTACCTGCTCCTCTCGCTACCTCTTGTGAGAAGTCTAAATTCTTTCAGGAACCAAGAGATGCTATAAAGTAGAGGTTAAGTTGTGTACCTGCACTCCCTACTAGGGCCCGTAGCAGTTCATCCTGGTTCTCGTCCACCATGTCCTCAGCATCATAAGAGACCTCTTTCAGCTCCTTTAGCCAGAGCTTGACATGCTCTTCTTGCATTTCTCTCCCCTCTGCATCAATGATCACAGCTTGATTCCTTTGCAGAGTCCTTTCACCGATGTGACCTGATAATGAGAGTGAAGATGGAGAACTTCCAATGGAGCAGATTGAAGAGAATAAAGTGTCTGCCCAACATCGCAACCTTGAATGTTTCTCTGCAATGGAACCTAAAAAAGAGTGCAATGGTGTAGTAAGAAATCTACTTGTTTTCTTTCTTCTCTTTGGAAACCATTGTATATCCAAACTATTAGCAAAAGAGTTATTTGTCACCCAAAAAAGAAAGAAAAGAGTGAATTTACTTTTTAATGATACTAGACAAAAAGACCTACCTAAGAGCGGGAGTAGGAGCTTCTTGCATTCATAGAATGCAAGTGGGAAGATAACCAAGTTTGAGCATCTCTAACAACCTTGGTACCAAGCATTTCTTCTCCTTGTATTTGCTGGCCTCAAGTAAGCCTAAAAATGAATCGCATCAGCTTCAAAACAAGCCAAGGCTAATGTGCGACTATCCATTCACTCCATAATGGGAATAGCTGCACACGGATGGTTACTACAAACGATTGCAGAATAACACATTGCTTTCACACTAGCGACTGCATCAACAATGGTGATCTTGAGCTAAATCCATAATCAATTACTTTGGAATCTAAATGAGAAGAATCATGGGCGGGTTTGACTGGGACATTTAAGCAAGCACGTTGCATGCATACCTTTTTCCAGCAGCACGGAGTTTAGACACAACTCGAGGTGCCGATGGAGGGTTATGATAAAAAAATCCATTACAGTTCTTCTGAAAAAAACATAAAGGCAACCCTATTGATTCTGCAAAAGAGAGGTTTTGGATATAAAGGAAAGATTTGATGGAAACCAAGTAGGTTTCTTGGAAATTCTAATAGCCTGGATGGTGTAAAATGAATTTCAATTGGGCGGATTCAGTGAGCTTCATCAAGGTTTTGGGAGTTTTTCCCCCTCGTTAGAGGGTGTTTAGTTGGATGAAAGGGGGAAATAAAAGGGTCAAAATGAAGAAGCATTTCATCTATTTCATTGTCATTTTTAAACTAAAGTGATTATTTTTTAAAGCGGAATAAAGAGACTTTGGATGGAAAAGAAACTTTTTAATAAAAACATTAAACAAAAATAGGTTTCTTGGAACGCCAACGGCCGAGGCCGGGGGCTATGCATAAGGATTGAGCTTAAATAAGGAGTGAGCGTTTTATGTCGGTTCATAGTCACACATGTATAGGATGTAAAAGAGACTCCAAAAACTTTAAAGCTTTGTAAGCCTAAAACCCGACATCTTATCCACGTGTCAACGCGAGATTGACCCTCTTCTAATATTGTGTGACTCACACACATGAAATGATACTGTGAGCATTTTACCAGCTAAACGGGTCAAACCGCCCAAATCGCAGAAGTTTTGGCAATTTGGTTCGGTTTTTTCGGATTCAATGCAGTTGCGATTTCAATTCTTAGGCAGTTCAGTTTATGTTATTCGGTCAGTTTGAGAGATTTTGAAACCAAATCGACCGAAGTTTTTTTTGGTTTTAATCTCTCTCTCTCTCTCTCTCTCTCTCTCTCTCTCTCTCTTGTGTGTGTGTGTGTGTGTGTGTGTGTGTGTGTGTGGTTTTGTGCGCGCGCGCGTGTATGATAACAGCCAGCTGTTGCACAACAACAGCAGCAGCAGTGACTGCTGCAGTGCAGCGGAACGGTTCCAGCAGCGATAGCACGCGAAAACTATAAATTTAAATCGAAACCGAACCGAAATTTTTGGTTTGGTTTAAGTTTGTTGCCCGACTTGATGGGTGCAATGTGACTGGATTCTGGACCTGAGTCAGTACGGTTGTGGGTTTGAATTTTTTTGGGAAAAAACACACCAAACCTACTAATGCTCAGCCCTAGGCGGGGTGTGACTTTTGAAGATTTGAAGTTTTTCAATCTTTGATTATTAAGTTGTAGTTAGGTTAGTAAACTATAGTTTGTAAAACATTAACTTCAGTCTTCTAAACTGTAGTTTAATAGTTTCATATTCTATTTAGATACAAAATAAAGTTGGTTAAACTCTATTTTTTTTTCCTTTCAATTTTTTGAAGTTAAAGATGTTGGGAAAACGAAGAATTTAAGTGAATCTTTGGCTGAATTAAGGCGAGATTTGTTGATAGAATCAACCAGATAATTGTTAGAGTATGTTCTTCCTCTATTGGGGATGAAAGTGGTATATTCACATGTTCAATTCCGTTTTCGAATGAATGAAATATTGTAATATCCCTACTCTAAAATACTGTATTTTTATTTTTCTAAAGTATTTATTTTATTTTACTAGTGATATTATTATCATTTATAAAGTTGAGTTTTGAGTTATAGTACAAATTATTTTAAGATAGTAAATGATATTTTGGCCTTATACTTATATTTAGCATTATTAAGTATTATTATTTTAATTATCGGCTAGTACTTTTCCTATTACTATGTTACTATTATTATTATTATAGTTGCTATTATTGTTAGTATTGATATTGTTATTATTCTTATTGTTATTGTATTGTTTTAGCTATTATTATTAATGGTAATATTTTTACCATGTATTATTAGATAATATTTTTAATGTTGATAATCTTATTATTTATTACTACTACCTCTTTTTGATTATTAGTATTTATTGCTATTATTATTCATATCTTTCTCTGTTCTTAGCCCATAACCCATTACCATGAGATCCTTACCTATTAACTTAAAACTCAATCCTAGTCCTAATCCAAATCCTATCTTATCAAATCTTTTCATAAATATTAACTAATCATAATCTAAATCCTAACTACTAAATTAAGCAATCTAAACCTAACTGGAATTCAGGTTTCTAAAATATCTAATAACCTATATAAAAACTCAAACCCTTTCTATCTCTTCTATCTCAAAGAGAAAACCCGAATCCAAAATCTCCCCACTTCCATCTTTCCTTTCTCCTCAAGCGGATCGTGAAGGTTCAAGGTACAAAGATTGAGGAACAAGTAAGGAAGAACAACTCAAGTAAGTAGATCTAGATTGTGAATTTAATTTCAGTTTTTTTAAAAAATATATAAATTAAATTGACCACAAGATTAATTTATTAATTTCAGCAATCTGCTAAAACTCACCACAATATAATTATTAGTTCCTAGAACTTATCTAATAAATTTTGTATGATTATTGTCTTAATACTCCACAAAACCTTGATGATTGTAAAATCAAAGAGATAAGAATTACCGTGTAGTTTTGAGCTAACGGAGCGTGTCCACGAGGAGGAATGCGATAGAAACTTTTCGGTGTTTTATTAAGTAACAAAGAATGAAGTTGTTGGTGTCTTTCTTTTAAGTTGAAAAAGAGAATGGAGATAAGGGAAATGATTAAAAGAAAAATTGCAAATTTAGAGAAGGCTTTCGAAAAGGTGATTTTTTTATAAAGTTTGAAAAGTAGTTTGTTATTTTTTAATATAAGAAGAAGATCTAGGCTCACTAATTTTCTACTCAACTACTTACTTATCTTAAGAACATTTTTGGTGCATCATTTTTATCATAGTCAAAAACCTTAGTTTCTTTTAATGTCCAAGAAAAACAAATAAGATAATTTTGAATTAAATCTTAAGGTCTTTTTTAACACAACATTAAAAATAGAATGTTAAACCATCAAGTGCGAAGAAGCAAGTATGGAATAAAAACAATTTGAAAATATTTGTGCTTTAAAGTCCAAGTTTAAAAGATGAGCATCCTCATGAGTTCTAAAGAACAAAGTTTAACTTTAGGCATTAATATGATTCAAGAGAGTGCTTTCATAAAAAACTATCAAGAGAGAGGCGGTAGATGAGATTAATTAGTGAGCTCAGAAAATGATTTAGCTACTCATGATGAAAGAAAAACAAACAAGAGAATTAGAATCAAACATAAACATACCGAATTTGAGTCGAGTTGAATAAGCGAGTAAAAGCTCCTTTGATTGTCACTTCAAAGATGAATTACACACTCAATTTCACTCTTCTCTCTTTGTTGGTCTAAACTGGAAAAAAAATAAAGGAGATACAACTTCTCCAAACTATCTAACAATACTCCTAAAATCCTAAAAATGTACAAGAAATTTAATCCTAGTCTTCGCTCCTCTTTTTTTGCCTTTGAGATTGTAGGTATTTATAGGAGAAATGCAGAGGGTAGAGGAGTATGAAGATAAGGGAAACTGGCCATTTCTGAATTTGAATCCTCCCCTTATCTCTAAAGTTGATTTGATGTGGATATTCAGTTCTGATCTGCAACTTATTGGCGTATTGATTGCTAAATATAACTTACCAAATGACAGAATTAAAAATAATGATCAAGTTAAGAGTTGTAACCCTTTAAGTCCTCTTTCTGAATCATCTTGATTCATCAGATTTGAGTTCTGGTAGCGAAAGTTATGATTCAAATACTAAAATGTATCCAGCCAGAATTTGAGTCAAAATTGCTTCATCTCATCCGTTGATCTTATCCCTTTGGATTTGCACTCTGTATTTGACGTTATCCTCTGTTGATCTTTAGCTTTAACTACTTGATTTACCAAAAACTGAATTTAACCAACTGGATTTGGGATCATCCTCCTCAAACCAAATAGATCTAGTTAAATCTGAATTTAACTGATATTTATTTAATTTTATCCTCTTTCTCTTCATGATTATCTTCTACAAAATAGGCATTTCAGATAAGAAATTTAGCAGATTTATTACCTGATAAATGTGGATATGTAATAAAAAATAATGCAATAAATGTGTGCAATCACACCCCCAACCCTATCTTTTGCTCGTCCTCGAGCAAAACAACAAAACTAAATCAAAGATTATTAGACCACTTTCGCAGGTCACGCGATTGCACTGAGCTTGTGCAACAAGCCGTTAAACCTCTAGGTTACCCCTAGAGGACGAGTTTTATTTCATGAGGGTTTTCAGTGGATTGCACACACAAAATCTATAAAGAAAGAGAAAAAATATTAGTATTTTCAAAAAGCATTTTGAAAGAGAAAATATTTGAAGTATATTTGTGAGAGTTTAAGTATTTTATAAGTTATAAGAATATCAAATTTTTCATTACTAAACTTAATCTCTATTCAAAAACATGTCATCAATCAAAGTAAGAAGTCAAATTATATTTCCCATCTAGTCAATTACTTTACCCTGAGTCATATGCACCATCGTGACCGTGAAGTTTGACTAAGGGTTCTTTAACATTAACTCCTATGCCTTATTTATATTTATTTTTGGTGGTATTTATTCCTCAATTCCATTAGACTTTCTAATCTGCCCATGTAACGAGTCTTAAGTCAGTGACACCCAAACCGGACAGTCTTAGGGCACCAGGTGAGAAAATACCTCTAAGGACTTATGTTGGCCCAAAGGCCTATCACCCTAGTTTTGATGATGATCAACTCATGAAGTTATGTTTACTAATGATCTTGTGTTTAATTAGTGACAGATTCATTATCAAGATCTTAGTAGGTGCATAGCTCAACAAAGGATAAAATATCAAGAATTGGAGCTAGCACGGTGTCAAGCTTGGACCAAGTCAAGAAGATGAGAAGACTTCAAGGGAAGACTTCAAGATCAAGACTTGTGTCTAGGTATAAGATTTTGTTTTTGTTTTAGTTAAAATGTAAAGGATAGAATAGTGGTGGATTGCTCAAGTACATACACACACACACTCTTGATAGAATTGTTTTCATAAAAGATTTTTTTGGTATAGAAAAGATTTTTCATTTTGGAAAAATACAAGTTTGGTTTTTGGTGTTTCTCATATACTTATCTTTCAACCAAAACCAAGTTTTATGCTTAATACCAAAAACATAGATATTTCATCTTAATTGTGTAGTGGATCATATCCATACACACCATGCCTTAAAATGAACTATAATATCTTGTTTTTGTATTTTGAAGATGTTTTTGTTGGCCCAAAGGCTTTTCACTCTAGTTTTGATGATGATTAACTCATGTAGTTATGTGTTACTAATAATCTTGTGATTTTAGTTTCAGATCATTAATCAAGTTATTAGTAGGTGATTAGCTTCTACAAGATGATTTGGAAGCTACCCACATGTTGATTCAAGAGCCCGAGCGTCAAAGATCATATATAGCAATTGCTCTGTGGATCAAAGAGTTTTGGATCGAGTCGGCTTGGAGATTGCGCTCTACAAGAAGACATCGGTACCATAGTTTAGTTTTGTGTTTAGATCCTAATTGTAAAGATTAGAAATAGTATGATATGCTCAAGTTCACAACACACACGTATCATGTTTTGGTTTTCGGTTTTAGGTTTAACCGATCTTGGTTTTCATGAATAGATAGATTCAAAACAAGTTTACTTGGTTTAATGTATATTAGATTTGTTCCATATACATGCATGCTTCAACTTCCTAGACAAACTCAGTTTTGACTTACTTATTCATGTGTTTTATGTTTTGGTATTTCTAACAAAACATATTTTGGAATTAAGGACAAAAACTATGATATGTATATGTTTCATGTATATTGGATTTCTATCCATATGCATCATGCTTCAAAATGTTTAAATATCATGTTTTTGTATTTGGAAGAGTTTTGGACAAAACGTATTTTCTATTCAAAATCCAAGTTTTAGAAAATACAGTTTTTGGTTTTTGGTAAAAATGATAAGACACAAAAATAGTTCATATTGATTGATATTTGAGCTAAACTTTTTACCACATGTTTATATATCAATGCAAAATGATAAAACTATTTTTGGTGATTTTAGAAATGATAAAAGAATTTTTTTTAAATATGTTTCTAACCCAGTTTTCAGGTCCAGGACTCAACCAGTCGACTAAACCAGGTTATTAGTCGACTTGGCTGAAGTCCGGTCGACCGGGCCGGTCGACCGGACGTGCACAGATCTGTGCACGTCTGGAGTCCCTGAGACGGTCGACCGGGCCGGTCGACCGACTGAGAGCAGTTTGCTCTCTGTTTGGTTGGGTCGACCGGGCGGTCGACCGGTAGCTGTCAACGGTCTGAATATGACCGTTGGACGGTCGACCGGGCGGTCGACCGGCAGTGCATTTCTGGCAAAAATTGCTGCCAACGGCTATATTTTTCTGGGGTCTATAAATACCCCATTTGTAAGAGTTTTTCTCTAAGATTTTTTGTGCGAATTTTTCCATACTCTCTGGTGTTTTTTTCAGCAATCAAAAAAGTTTTGGGATTTAAATTGAACAATCTATTTGGTGTTTTCTAGGATTTGGACAAATCAAAGAAAAGGGATTTTGGGAAAAAATTTGATTGAACTTCTCTATCTTGGTTTATTGATTTTTCCCAAGGATTTTCTTTAAGTTATTGATTTCCATTCCTTTGGTTTTCTCCACACTTGAGCTAAAATCTACTATCTATTCTATAGGTTATTTGTGTGGGAGAAAGAGATTGTTTGTGGTTGCTTGTTGAACCACCAAGTTAAAACCCAATCTTTGTTTGGCTTTGTGCCTTGGGTTGTATCCCTCAAGTTGTGAGGTGATCCTTGTTTGCTTTGTGCTAATCCCTCAAGTGGTGAGGTGATTGTTTGTTGGATTGGAGCTTGCCTCAAGGAGGAGGTTGTGGTTGTAAATAGAGGAGTTGGGTACTCCTTGTGAGAGTTCTTTGTGGACTTGCTAGTGGATTAGAAATCCTTCGTGTGTCGAAGGCGGGGATGTAGAGCTGGGTGCTCGAACCTCGAAACATATCTTGTGTTTGCGCTTGATCCATTGACTCTCTCTCTATCTCTCTCTTTACTTTGTGCCTTGCAACTATTCATATTGTGCATTCGTAATTGCTTGGCTTGGTTGTGTGTGCATCACTTGTTGATTGCACTTGAGTGTATTGCATTAAGTTTTTAAATTCCGCATTGAGTTCATAGATTAGCTATATCACCTATTCATCCCCCTCTAGGTGATTTCAATTGGTATCAGAGCTAGTGCTCCTGATATTTAGGTTTAACCACCTAGGAGTTAAGATCTTGGTTTGCTAATCTTCATTTGCACTCATACTAGTTTGCACTCATGGCTAGCCCTCCTATGTTTAACTTTGCTAGACATGATATTTGGATAGCCAAGATGAGTAGTCATTAAAAAACCTAGGACATCTAGCTTATCAAGCCTCTACACAAGAATCCTTCCCAAATAGTAGCAAGCATAAAAAGGCCAATGCATTAGCACTTAGGGCACTTAGAGCATCTCTTAATGAAATCTTTTACATGTTTTTGATCGATATGATTCGGCTTTTGCAGTTTGGAGCATGTTGTCATCTCCCGAGCTTCCAGAGATTATCAACAAGATAAGGAGATCTAGAAGAGACAATTCCGAAGAGCGTTGCCTTATGGTCCATGGGAATGACTCCATGAGGTACATTCGGAATCTCAACTAGATGATAGCTCTAGTTCCTATTGCCATGGTTGTTTTGAAGTTCAAACATTGAATTTGGAACTTGCTCAAAAGCTTGAAAAATTCGTAGAAAAACATGAATCTTTGAAAAAGAAGAATATTGTTTTAAAAGAAGAATTAAATGATTTATGCACAACTTTTGAAACTGTTTTGCAAGAGAAAGGAGAGATTGCTAGTGAACGTGACTCACTAAAATCTCAACTTGAACTTGCCCTCAATGAAATTGAAGTTTTAAAAGGCAAAAATGATTGTGATGATATTTTGAAGAACAATAAGGTTTTATCTTCAAAATGGATATTGTTTTTAAAGAAACCTCACTTTGAAAAATGAGATTGATTTCATTTCAAAAAAATTGGATTTGGTTTTGAATAAAAATAAATCTTTACAAAATGATATTGATATTCATATTTGCCATGCTAGCATAGCTTCTACTTCTAGCACTTCCATTGCATGCTCCACTTTATCTTCTAGCATTGAAAATGATATAAATGATTTGAAGAGAAGTGTTGATTGTTTGGGCTCCACTTTGAGCCATTGTGCCATGAACCACACTTGTTTGGAATCCTTGGTTCGCAAGAAACAAGTTTCAACTATGCATGCACACCCAACACGGCATACACATGCCCATCACGGACACAATCATAACATGTATGCTCATGTGTACACTTGTACACATTGTGGTCGAAAAGGCCATCTTGCTAGATTTTGCTATGATTGTTTACATGTTGAAAAGTTAGCAACTAATCTTATTTGGGTTAGGAGAGATACTAACCCCCGTGGACCCACAAGGAAATGGGTACCAAGATCCACCTCTTTGATGTTTGATGTAGGTGGAGGCTCTCGCATCACGTGAGAGTTTTGGGCGCCTTGAGGTGGATGCGTTCTAAGCTTAAAAGAGAACCATTTGGATGCTTCACTCTCAAGGGGATTTGGTGGGAGGACCACCATTGGTTTGGAGAAATAGAGATGCACCTTCATCGGTTTTGGTATCATTCTCTAACTCCCGTTTTTATTTGCATGCTTTTAATGTTCATCTATTCATAGCATGTATTGTTTTATTGTTCATTATGCTTATGTCATGTTGATTAGATTAGTGTTATACATGTTTAGTTACTTGAGCACCCTTGTTTCATGATTAGTATGATATTTGCCATGTTTATTAGACTTATGCTTTACATGATTAGTTGTTGAGACACCCATGTTTAATATGGACCCATATTTTGTGTTCTCTTTATGTTTTAGCTATCATGTTAATCATAGATCTAATGCACATGTCTTTGTCATACTAATCATATGGTTGACCATGACTTTGTTTTAATAATTCATGTTTTTTTATTATTATGATCATGTTGATTGTTGACCCGTTTTATGCTTCATGTTTCGACTACTTGCTTGAATGATAGTTTTCATTAAGACTAGGATTTATACTTGTACAACTAGTGAGCTACAAATAGACCTTCATATATGTTTGTGCTTGAACGCTCATTTGTATTCACTTGATGTACTAGTATAGTCTAGTTTTGATGATTCTTACATTTGACTTGTATTCATCATTTTACTTATTTTATTTTAACTTCATGTATATGTTCATCTTGTCTAAACTATCATTTATACATATACATCCTTGAGCCACATGCCTTCATGCATATACTTTTGTGGACTCATTGTGTTTAGGATATGTATGTATACTTTAGTTTATACATGACATACATATGCCTTGAAGTTTAAATCGTTTGGATGAATTTCATGTTTTTAATATTGAGCTTGATTGTCCATTTTCATGTTGATATGTTTCTCACAACACTTGTACACTCACCTTATTTAATGTTTTCTCATGACTTAGTTTTCATGAGTACAAATTGTCTATATGGATTTTGAGTGTTTTAGTGCCATGTGGTTTACATGTGTCTTCATGAAAAATGATTTCATTTTATTCCTTGTTTGAATGATCTCGTTCTAGTTAAATCATATAACTAGTTGTGATATTCTTCCTTGGTAGTAGTTTTCAAACATACTATATTTGTAAACCTATTTTTGAAAACCCCTACCATCAAAGGGTGGTTGGATGGGAGATCATGCTCATGTATGCTTTATAGTGAAAATCATAGTAAACTTGAACATGAAATGGGTGGTAGGAATATGAGATATACAATTGATCTTATTATTGTTTCTATTGGTATCATTGAATTCTTTCAATTGGCATCAATAATTGACATTTCTTATATACTCATATATTTGTATGTATGTATGCTTACATTTCAAAGAATATCAATTTCATTTGGTATCTACTTTTCATACATATATATGTTTTATTTGTGCTTACTATATCCCTATATCTTTAAGCACAAATCTTATTTATGATGATAAGCTTGAGCTTCAACTTTGTTTCAATTGATTTAGTTTTCAATTGGTATCTTAATTCAAGCCTTATCATAGTTTTTATTGGTATTTCATAAAGGGGGAGAAATTTTGTATTGTTTCTTTCAATTGGTATTTAGTATTCCACTCCCTTGCTTTATGATAGAGAATAATAATTTCAATTGGAAATAATTTCAATTTGTATCAAAATCAAATTAGTTTGGTATTAAGATCTATGTTTAATTTCAATTGATATCAAGATTGCTTATTTTCAATTGGTATGTTGTTTACTTATCAATTGGTATCAAGATTTTTGTTTTTCAATTGGTATAGTTTCATTTTTAATTGGTATCAATATGCACTTCCTTGACACATTTTCTTCCAATTGGTATCATATTTGTGTTTAGACAAAAAGGGGAAGAGCATCCCTTGTTTTTGATTCCTTATTTTGAATATAAAAAGAATATGTTTTCATTAGTTTTGTAAATAAGGAAGAGAAGAATTTCTTTTAATTGGTATATGTTTTTACTGGTTTTGTTTTTAACCCCTTTGTTGATGATTGACAAAAGGGGGAGAAGAATTTGAGTTTATATGCATGTTTTATGTTTTTAATGTTTTTATATATTAAGTTCAATTGGTATTCTATGCATTATTTAAAGAACATGTTTTAGTTTGTTTAGTTTTGGAGAACATGTTTTAGTTTGTTTAGTTTTGGTATCAAGAGCTTGTATAAGAGATCATTAGTTTTGTGTTTTGCATATATTGATATTGAGTTTAATTTGATATCTAGAGCATGTTTATATGTTATATGTTTATGTGAATTGGTATCAAGAGCATGTTTATTTATTTTTGCTAATTGGTATCTAGAACATGTTTATTCGTTTTTGAAAATTTCATTGGTATCTAGAGCATGTTTATGTGCTAATTTAATTAGTATCAAGAGCATGTTTTAGATCTTTATGTGTTTTATGCATATTGATGCATACATGTTTAAGAGCTTACATTGCATATCTATTTGTTTATTCCTATGCATGAGTTAAGGGGGAGCTTCTTTGAAGCTTAACTTTAATCCATGCATATATAACTCCATGAGTTTTGTCATCATCAAAAAGGGGGAGATTGTTGGCCCAAAGGCTTTTCACTCTAGTTTTGATGATGATTAACTCATGTAGCTATGTGTTACTAAAAATCTTGTGATTTTAGTTTCAGATCATTAATCAAGTTATTAGTAGGTGATTAGCTTCTACAAGATGATTTGGAAGCTACCCACATGTTGATTCAAGAGCCCGAGCGTCAAAGATCATATATAGCAATTGCTCTGTGGATCAAAGAGTTTTGGATCGAGTCGGTTTGGAGATTGCGCTCTACAAGAAGACATCGGTACCATAGTTTAGTTTTGTGTTTAGATCCTAATTGTAAAGATTAGAATAGTATGATATGCTCAAGTTCACAACACACACGTATCATGTTTTGGTTTTCGGTTTTAGGTTTAACCGATCTTGGTTTTCATGAATAGATAGATTCAAAACAAGTTTACTTGGTTTAATGTATATTAGATTTGTTCTATATACATGCATGCTTCAACTTCCTAGACAAACTCAGTTTTGACTTACTTATTCATGTGTTTTATGTTTTGGTATTTCTAACAAAACATATTTTGGAATTAAGGACAAAAACTATGATATGTATATGTTTCATGTATATTGGATTTCTATCCATATGTATCATGCTTCAAAATGTTTAAATATCATGTTTTTGTATTTGGAAGAGTTTTGGACAAACGTATTTTCTATTCAAAATTCAAGTTTTAGAAAATACAGTTTTTGGTTTTTGGTAAAAATGATAAGACACAAAAATAGTTCATATTGATTGATATTTGAGCTAAACTTTTTACCACATGTTTATATATCAATGCAAAATGATAAAACTATTTTTGGTGATTTTTAGAAATGATAAAGAATTTTTTTTAAATATGTTTTCTAACCCAGTTTTCAGGTCCAGGACTCAACCAGTCGACTAAACCAGGTTATTAGTCGACTTGGCTGAAGTCCGGTCGACCGGGCCGGTCGACCGGATGTGCACAGATCTGTGCACGTCTGGAGTCCCTGAGACGGTCGACCGGGCCGGTCGACCGACTGAGAGCAGTTTGCTCTCTGTTTGGTTGGGTCGACCGGGCGGTCGACCGGTAGCTGTCAACGGTCTGAATATGACCGTTGGACGGTCGACCGGGCGGTCGACCGGCAGTGCATTTCTGGCAAAAATTGCTGCCAACGGCTATATTTTTCTGGGGTCTATAAATACCCCATTTGCAAGAGTTTTTCTCTAAGATTTTTTGTGCGAATTTTTCCATACTCTCTGGTGTTTTTTTTCAGCAATCAAAAGAAGTTTTGGGATTTAAATTGAACAATCTATTTGGTGTTTTCTAGGGTTTGGACAAATAAAAGAAAAGGGATTTTGGGAAAAGATTTTGATTGAACTTCTCTATCTTGGTTTATTGATTTTTCCCAAGGATTTTCTTTGAGTTATTGATTTCCATTCCTTTGGTTTTCTCCACACTTGAGCTAAAATCTACTATCTATTCTATAGGTTATTTGTGGGAGAAAGAGATTGTTTGTGGTTGCTTGTTGAACCACCAAGTTAAAAACCCAATCTTTGTTTGGCTTTGTGCCTTGGGTTGTATCCCTCAAGTTGTGAGGTGATCCTTGTTTGCTTTGTGCTAATCCCTCAAGTGGTGAGGTGATTGTTTGTTGGATTGGAGCTTGCCTCAAGGAGGAGGTTGTGGTTGTAAAGAGAGGAGTGGGTACTCTTGTGAGAGTTCTTTGTGGACTTGCTAGTGGATTAGAAATCCTTCGTGTGTCGAAGGCGGGGATGTAGAGCTGGGTGCTCGAACCTCGAAACATATCTTGTGTTTGCGCTTGATCCATTGACTCTCTCTCTATCTCTCTCTTTACTTTGTGCCTTGCAACTATTCATATTGTGCATTCATAATTGCTTGGCTTGGTTGTGTGTGCATCACTTGTTGATTGCACTTGAGTGTATTGCATAAGTTTTTAAATTCCGTATTGAGTTCATAGATTAGCTATATCACCTAT
>JAVJIF010018118.1:0-91898 GCA_038442645.1 Agave tequilana | reverse complement strand
AAAATCCCATTGATAAATTGGCAAGTTCTCATTTCTATGAAATTGAACCCAATGAGATATGTGACCTAGATTATCAACTCTGTAATCCAGTTCAACTTTCTGAATCAATATTGACTCCTGTTTTGTTACCAAACTTGAGTAATATTTTAGAGTCAGTTTTGATTCCCACACCTATCATTTTTGAACTTGAATCACCAACATTAAGTCACATTCCATTGTTGGAAAATGCATGTGGACTTGAGTTTCAACTTCTTGACTTGGACCCAATTCCTGAACCTATTTCGACTCCTGAACCTTTACTTGACTTAAGTCACCTTCCTAAGTCGGTGTTTGTTCCCGCACTTCCTAAGTCCAAGTCAAACATTCTATCATTTCACATTCATTTCTGGGACAAGGTGGTTGACAAATTTGACTCCAAAATTTATTATGGAATTTGGAAATTAGATGGGGTCACATACTTAATAAAAATCCTTTATGGACAAATCTTTTTAGTGGGTTATATTCGTGTAATTTCTGGTGGGTTCCTCCGAGACCCAAGAAAAGTTGATTGGGCTGCGTTTCGTGGACCAATCAGACCACCACCGGAACCACCACCTTAAGGTAACATTTTCCTTCCCTTTTGTCTTTTTCATGCATCTATGCATTAATTCATACATTGAGGACGATGCATGAGATAGGTGGGGGGAGGGTCTAACATAACTTTTCTTTTTTCTTTAAAATAAAAAAAATTAACATTTTTCTCTTTATTAAAAACTTTTTGAAAAATAGAAACAATATTTTGACTTATTTTTGTAATAAATTAAGTTAATTTTAAGGAATAGGAAAATCCAAATTAGGATTTCTTATACTTGGTCAAAATAAGATTATTTGTTTGATGTTTAGGGTTAGGAAGATAATTTGTCAAAGTAATTGGGTCTTGATCTTACCTTGATGAAATATGCACACTTCATACACTTACACACTTAGGGTTCAAAACAAAGATTCTTATGCCTTATAAAAAAAAAAAAAACAAGTCTAATTATTGATTAGCTAGGTGCTTTGGCCTAAGCAAGCCTTAGTATTTATGCGAAAGATGATTAGATAAGTTATAATATATATATATATATATATATATATATATATATATATATATATATATATATATATATATATATTATATATATATATATATATATATATATATATATATATATATACACACACACAAACAATCTAATTATTGACTAGCTAGGTGCTTTGGCCTAAGCAAGCCTTAGTATTTATGCGAAAGATGATTAGATAAGTTTGAAAATAAAATTCTTGATTAAGCTGGGTATTTGTGCCTAATAAAGCATAAGTATTCACGCCTAAAAGAGGTTCATATAATAAAATCCTAGTTTTGTGGCCTTGTTTGCTCGAGTCCTTAAGTCCGAGGGGTGTTTTCTCACCCGGTGCCCTAAGACCGTCTGGTTTGGGAGTCATCGATTAAAGGCTCGTTACATGGGCAGATTAGAAAGCCTAAACTAAGGAATAATACCACCAAAAATATATATATATAAATAAATGAGGCATAAGAGTTAGAGTTAATGAACCCTTAGTCAAAATTTCACAGTCACAAGTGCATATGACTTAGGGTAAAGTAATAGACTAGATGAGAAGTACAATTGACTCCTTACTTTAATTTGATAACAAATTTTTGAATAGAGACTAAGTTTAGGAATGAAAAATTAAGTTTTCCTATAACTTATAGATTGCTTAGATCTTACAATTATATGCCAAATATTTTTCTCTTTCAAAATGCTTTTCGAAAATACTAACTCTTTGTTTCCCTTTCTTTATGGATTTTGTGGGTGCAATCCGCTGAAAACCCTCACGAGACAAAACTCGTCCTCTAGGGGAAACCTAGAGGTTTAACGGCTTGTTGCACATGCTCAGTGCAATCGCGCGACCTGCGAAAGTGGTATAATAATCCTTAGTATAGTTTAGTTGTTTTGCTCGATGACGAGCAAAAGATAGGTATGGGGGTGTGATTAGTCGCTAATGTTGCATATTAAATATCATATTTCCATACTTATTTTAGAATAAAAGCATGCATTGTCCTAATTAAATGCTAATTTTATTTGCAGGCCCATTCTTCAAGGAGATGAAGAGAAATGAGCCCAAAGCCCACCAAAATTCTGAATTAAATCAGAATTAATTCACACACACTGAATCAGGGCAAAATCAAGAGGTTGAAAACTGGTTGAGAAGAATCCTCTCAGAATCGATCGGTTAAAGCAAAGATCAAGCAAGTTTGATTCAGATTCTGACTGGATACATTTTAGTATTCGAATCATAACTTTTGCTACAGAATCTCAATTCTGATGATTCAAGATGATCCAGAAAGCAGACTGACAGAGCTACAACTCTTATGTTGATCATTATTTTTAATTCTGTCATTTGATAAGTGATATTCAGCAATCAACAGGCCAACAAACTACAGATCAGAACTGAATATCCACCTCAAATCAAGTTTGAAGATAAGGGAGTTCAAAAATTGTCAGATTTACTTATCTTCATACTCCTCTACCCTCTCCATTTTCTCCTATAAATACCTGCACTCAAAGGCAAAAGGGACCATGCAGATTAGGATTTAGCCTACTTTTAATTCTTTGTAGTTTAGGTTTTCTTTTCTTCTTATGTAATTTGTATGTAACTTAGGGTAGAAGAAGATTCATGTAAGTAAGAGAGAGAGGCTGAAGTTGAGAGTGACACCGACGATGTACCCTCCTCCTTTCTTTCATTGTCTCAGCAAGTAATAAAGGTAAATGCTTTGTTTATTTCTATTCTGCTTTACTTTACATTTGTTTTGCTTTCCTCTTCCTCTTCTACTTTACCTTGGTTGCATATGTTGAGTGTACAAGTGAATTCCAAAGCAAGTATAACTAAGCTACGTGAGAGCCAGCGATAGTTCATGAAAACGTTCTCCTCTTCCAAGATCCGCATCACTTCGTTCTTGCTAGGCTTGACGATATAATGTGCACGGGGACTGAGCTCGAGTTTATGATCTATGCGTTGAACGCCTCCGAAGCAAAAAGGTAGAACTTGCAAAAGGTTTCCAAGTAAGTCATCAATCTACCTAGGTAAGTATTTCTTCACTTTTCATTCTTTCTTTTCTTTTATTTCTTTAGTATAGATCACCACCTCCTCCAACTCTTTCTCTCCACTTCATTGTACATAGTCGCTTTTTATTGTTTTCTGATTTTCCACCTTCTTCATCTCTCGCTTTCTTCTTAACTTTAACCATTAACTTTCTTTTTCTTTTTCTTAACTTTAAAAACAGAGAAGAACTTTCGTTTGTTTTCATAACGATTTCAATAAAACTGTAAAAGCTTCCATCGCAAACCCACCTTGTGGATCACGACCCGCATAGCCACTTGCTATAGCGGAAGAATTGAGCAACTGCACATTTCCTTTCTTAAGTTCTATAATCTCGTATTTTGTGTGCAGGTTTCGCCTCAATCACCTGTCAGGCTGCCACATCAGCCTAACGGCTTGTTTTCTGTTTGGGCTATAAATACCCCAACTCTTGGGGTTTTAGCTAAGATTTTCAAGAGCAAAAATTCTCAGTTTTCTGAAGTGTTTTAAAAGATTTCAAAAGTGTTTTTGGGCCAAAAAGAATTCATCTTATTTGTTTTAGATTTTTGGAAAAATCAAAGAAAAGAGTATTTTGGGAGATTTGTCTTAGTTTTCATTCTATATCTTTTGCAAGAATTTTCCCAAGTGTTTTTCTTTGATTTCTTGATTTCCAAACACCTAGTTTTTTCACTTGAGCTATATCATCTATCCTATTCTATTAGGATCTTGTTTTGTGGAAAAAAAAAAGGAAAGAGGTTTGTGGTTGAAAGAGACCACCTTTGTAAACCCTTGATTTCTTGGTTGCTCCCTCTTTGGTAGAGGTTGAGGTTGTGTAATTGGGTTGTTGGTTTGCTCTCTCTAGTGAGAGGTGGAGTTTGGTGTTTGTAACCTCTTCGGTAGAGGTGTTGTTGTTGTTTGGCTAAGGGCCTACCCCTCTTGTGTGAGGTGGTGTTTGTATTGAGAGAGGAGTTTGGTACTCCCTTTGTTGTAACAAATCCTTCTCGGTGAAGGTGCCCTCGGTGGGAGTCCTCGGTGGACGTTATAGTGGATTGGAAATCTTACACGGTGGTGTAGGCGGGGATGTAGAGCTGGGTGCTCGAACCTCGAAACATATCTTGTTGTTTGCGTTTGATCCACTTGTCTCTCAACTCTCTCTCTCTCTTTATATTGTGCATAGCATCATTCATATCATACATATCTATTTGCTTGTGTTGCCTTGCATATATTCATATTGCTATTCGTCCTTATTTGCTTGGCTTGCTTGTGTGTGTGCCTAACTTATACTTAGCCAACAAGAGCTTCACATAGCACCTCAACCCATTCAAGGGGAATCAAGAGGAGTTAGTCCAGAGCCCTTCACGGGGAATTCGGCTACACTTGTTGTGTTGTATTAAGTTTGTGTAAGATTTGCATTAGCTTCCGCATTTAGCGCAGTTAGTTCCTAGATTAGCACTTACACCTATTCACCCCCCCTCTAGGTGTTTTTCATCATTTACAAGTAATAAAGTGATAAATAGAGTGTTGAACCCACAGAGATTGTTATCTTATTAAGTACTAAAGATGTATTAACTCAAAATTTAATTTGAAAGATGAATAAAGGTAGAGAAATAAATTAAACTAAAAAGATATTGATTTTGAATAGAAAAAACAGTAAAGCAATTGATTTCAACAAGTTAATAATCTGATTTAACAAGTTGATTGTGCTAGTAACTACACACTACTCATATTGATAATCGAAACATCTTTTTGTAATTAATAATCTTCGTCGAGCATCATAATCTAACTTAAATTAGAACTCATAATTTATCGATCTAGTGAATATACTATCTAAAACAACATTAAGATTTTTGATTTTTCTCTTAAACATTGCATCACTTATGTTTCTCCGGTCAGTCTTAGCCTATAGGAAGTAGTTTCTAATCCTATTTGCTAGGTTATCTCATGCCGGTCTTCAACCTAGCCATCGATATAGTTATTGCAGACAATTAATAGATATAAAAACAGAAAAAGAAGCTTAACATGCATAAATCTAACATGAAGAATAGAGTAGTAATATAGAACTAACACAAAGCAATAAGATTAAATCTTTCAAATAATTGCCTACGTCAATGTCCTAGTTATGGAGAATTAGTTCATCATAAAGAAGTTGCAAAGCAAAAAAATAAACTTGAACTTCATCGTCATAAAGTAAATTAAAAGAGAAAGGAAAGGATAGAACCAATTTGAGGATCATGTCTAATCCTTCATTGTCGCTTCTCCTCCAATATTCTTCTTTTAAAGCACCCAAATTTCTTCTCAAAAAATAAGAATTTTATAAGAAAGAGTATTTATAAGAGAGAAACTAAAACCTAAAAATCTAATACAAAGTTTCTTTCTACGATTTGATATTCTCTACTCTAAAATTTGTTATTTACAAGAGATTGATGCTATATTTCTAAACTCAGAAACCTATTACATTAAGGCATACAAAGAGAACTCTAAAGTCAACTTCAACTTGGTGTAGGAGTTTGATTCTGAATTGGACTGCAGCTAGCCGGTGTTGATTGCTGAATACGACTCATCAAACAATCAAACTGGAAAAGTTGTCAACATTAAAGTTGTATCCCTTTCAGTCCTCTTTCCATAACGTTTTGAATATTCAGATTTGAATTTCTATAGTGAAAGTTAATTTGAAAAAACTAAAATATTGTAAATCTGAATCTGATTCTGAATTCTAGTTGACCAGTCGACGGTAAATCTACTAGGTCAATAGTGAATCTGTCATTTGACTTTGACTTTTGACTTTCAAACTCTAGAATCTTCTTATATATGTTGTGTAATGTCTATGGGACTCTATGATTTTATCCTTGGATCTCTGTATCAGTGAATTCCTTACTGCAACTCTTATTTTCTTCGCTTTTCTGGGGTTTTCTCCAAAATTGCTCTTGATCTAATTTCTACATAAATATAAGAAAATTTACCTATGTAATATTAAATGTGTAACAAAAGAGATATAAAATGATACAAAATATAGATGATAACCACAATTATCAATCATCATTAGCTCCTTATTGTGGGTAGTCAAAACCAAGAGCCGACGATGGGTCATAAACTGAAAATAGAGGACCAATATAAGAAAGTGGACGAATGTACTGAGATGGAGGAGAAATCTCATTACCAAGATGTCGCTAAATCTGAGCAAGATGAAGCTTAGTGTGCCTTTGGGATGCGGCAGAGTTGGAGGTGGTGGAATAGAAATCGTCGTGTAGTTGGGTGTGAGAAACAAGAAGATTGTTCATTATAGCCAAAAGTGTAGAGTAAGAATCAGAAGGAGGCATAGGAGGAGAAGAAGTGTGTTTGGTTCTTGGAAGTCTTCTTCTTCTTCGTGAGGATCATCATGAGAAGGTTTGAAACTGTGACTCAACTTTCTATTTATGAAGCTCCTTTTAAAAGCCTTGGGAGGAGCAAGAAAAGATTTCTCAGATAGATCAACACCCATAAGTCAAACAAGATAGTAAAGAGCATACCGTAAGGTAAGTTCCTATTGTCAAAATTTTGAGCAGTCATGTGATCAAAGATTAAGTTGGGAAGACTGACCGGAAGATCTTCTTGATATAGTAAATTATGAGAGTGATGCACCCTCTAACTTTACCGTATTTTCCAGATTTAAGAAGGATGTTGAACATGATAATTTTAGCAATAATCTGACGAAGTAGAGTGAGCAATGAAATCTTATCATTCAAAGTGAGCCTATGATTGTCATTATTGTGGATAATCATTTAAGCAATCTCACGTGACTCTCCTTTAGGGTAGGCTTCAAAAGAGTTAAGGTGTTCTTCATAAAGATCTTACTCTTCATTAGGTAAGACAAGAATATGGGCAAGATCATTATTTGAAAGGGAAATATCAACACCACCAACCCTACTTGGATAACATTATTTTGATCTATAATAAGATTAATATAGAAAATTTACACAAGTTGAGGATAATACTTCTCATTAATCTCAACGAATTCCTTCTAACCCATGTTGTTAAGCAAAGATTCAAGTCTATACTTAGCAAAACTATTGAGAGCAATACATTTACCAGGTAGATAAGTTTTTCTAGAGTAAAAATTGTTGAATTTCTCTTGAGCAGTAGTTCTCAAAAATCTTTGAAAAGGACGGAGGAGTTCTAGATCTAGAAACTCCCAATTTCTCAGATCTGGAAGAGAAGAGCCCTTTGGTTCTAGAAGAACCTACATCAGGTCTAGATCTCTTCCCTTGAGATATGATAAAGAGAAATTTAGACCTAGAGTAGAAAAAGAGATGAGAAATAGATCTTTACCAATTGAGATATCAAGAAATAACAGAGCTTGAGAGAGTTGATCCTTAGTATAACCTTGACAATTGAAGAAAATCTAGAGGAGAAGGATCTAGAGTAAAGGGAAAAACTAGGGTATTGATGAGTCAGTCAACAGGAGACAGAAACTGAGAGGAGAAATGAAGAGAGTGTGTAAGTTGTTGCTCATGTAACTGCCCACGTTATCGATAAATCGGTATGACTGTCAATAGGCCACTGTCGACTGGTCAGTTCGGTTGTAGACAGTTGGAGACCCAAAACAGATATGGTTGGATATTATGTTTTGATGAAAAACATGTAGATAAAACTACTAACTGAAAATAATTATAAAAAATTAGGATAACAAACATGTATATGTATACATCAATTATCTAATATGCATAAATTTAGGTTACCACAAATATAAGAAAATTGGTTGAAATCAAGTGTTTAGTAAAAATATCGGCTAATTGCATGTGAGTAGGCACATAATCTATATCAATACCATCTTTTTTAAAGTGATCTCTAATAAAATGATATCTAATCTTGATATGTTTAGTTTTACTATGTTAATTTGCATTTTTCATTATGTGTATCATACTAGTGTTATGATAAAAAATTTTAATGTGTTCAAAATGCAAATCATAGTCGAGGAGAGTATATTTCATCTAAAGTACTTGTGCATAACAAGCATCCATTGCAACATGCTGCAACTCGACAGTTGAGAGTGTTAGGAAATTTTATTCCTTAGAGGACCATGAAACAAGATAATTACTAAGAAATTGACATGTTTCACTTGTACTCTTTATATCCACTCTACAACCACATAGTCAGCGTCCGATAACTCATCTTTGTAAATTATCCAATTTTAGATACCACAAATCTATATTAATTGTGCCTTTTAGATATCTAATATTGCGTTTAATTGATTGAAAATGAGCACAAAGGCATACACTAAACATAATATCTGGCCTACTTATCGTTAAATATAATAAACTACCTATCATGCCTCTAGAAACTTTAATATCAACACACTTATCTTGATTTTCCTTGTCAAGCTTGGTCATAGTGGCCATGGGGATTTTGCATGGTTTGACGTTTTCTAATCTAGACTTCTTGATCAACTTCTTTGTGTACTTGACTTGATTCAAGAAGATTCCTTTCTTTGCTTGATTTAGAGTCCAAAGAAGTAGTTAAGTTCACCCATCATGCTAATCTCAAACTCTTCTTTCATGCAACTTTCAAAATACATGCATTGCATAAACCATTATTAGTTGAACCAAAAATAATATTATCTACATATATTTGAACAATCAAAATATCATTATCAACATGTTTAGTAAATAAAGTTGTATCTACTTTACTTTTAGTAAAACTCTTGTTAATAAAGAAATTACTATGCCTATCATACCAACTCTTGGAACTTATCTTAAACCATAAAGGGCTTTATCCAACTTGAATAAATAGTTGGGATGTATATGATCAACAAATTTAGGGGTGGTTCAATATACATTTTCTCTTCTATAAATCCATTTAGAAAACACTCTTGACGTCCATCTGATATAGTGTAAACTTTTTATAGGAGGCATATACAAAAGTCATTCTAATGGCTTCGAGCTTTAACCGGTGCAAAAGTTTTCTCAAAATCAATTTTCTCGATTTGATTTTAACCTTAGACCACTAGCCTAGCCTTATTTCTATTAGTATTATCTGACTCATCTAACTTGTGTCTAAACACCTACTTAGTACCAATAGTTGGTCTATTTTGGGTCTAAGAACAAGTCTCCATACTTGATTTCGCTCGAATTTATTTAGCTCTTCTTGCATAGCAGGTAACCAATAAGAGTTTACCTTGGCCTCATGAATATTTTTAGGTTCTATGTGTGAAATGAATGTAAAATACCACATAAATTATGAACTTTAGATCAAGTAGATATTGGATATTATTTTATTTTGATAAAATATAACCATTTTTCAGTTGTATGGCCCATTAGAAGTTTAAAAAAAAAAACTCACTAACAATCATTTTTCCTAAAATAGGGGACACAGTTTGTGGAGTTACAACTGTACATCTTACTCCTATTTATATGTCTTTTTTGCTATAAAGAGGATATATTAAGAGTAAATTTTATTCTTAAGGGATTAGGGTCTCTAGTCTATAAGAAGTCTATGAGATCCATCTTTTCATACTTATAAAGTTTTGGATAGACTAGCCAGCGAATCTCAAAAATTTTGGTGTTTTTTATTTTATTACAACAAGAATTTGAATTTGATTGTTATGACTGGAGGTACGATCTATTCTTTCACTCTTAAGTTTGTATATACTCAATTTATTTTAAAAATCGCTAACATTTGGTATCAGAGCAATATCTCTAGTTTAGCAATTGGTTCAATCTTACTTTTCTTGTGAAAGGATAATTTAATCTTTTGATTATTTAAATGTTAATAAGAATCATGATTTATTTGACCATTATCTCTTGTTTAATTGAAAGGACTTGAATTTCTTTCTTTCATGGTTGAATTTATCTCTATTTTTAAATATGCATGATAAGATAAAATAGCGATAAAATAAGCAAAAATAGAAAGATAAAAATTCTATTTCTTTCTGCTTATTACTCTGTATAGATTGCATGCACTTAGAGTTGTTAATATATGGAGTGGACTGAAAGTTTTGTGTAATACAAAATAAAGTTTGTTGTCTCTTTACTGGATAACATTATCTAATAACATGCTTGTTAGATTTTATCTTATTAATTATTGGAGATTATTATTGTGTCAGAGTTTTGACTCTCTTTTATATTAGAATCCTTAATAAAATAGAATTATATCAGAAACTTAATTCTGTTTAGATTCTGTACTTACTGTTAATATTTCAGTGACTTTATGCAAATATAATTTACATTTTGTGACTGTTTTGAAAAAAATCTGAATTCAGGAACTTTTCTGTAGTTTTACAAAAACTTAGTATTTACAGTATTAGTCCAAATTAATTTCGGGATCTTTTATGCAATTCAAAATTTACAGAGAATTAGTCCAGAAACTATAATATTGCAATTTAGAGGTTGTTTGTAATAAGATCTTAAAGTAACATATTTTTCTATTTGAGATAAATTTACTATTTAATTCTCATAATTATCTATTTGAGATAAATTAAAATTTTGAAAGTGATGAACAGTGTGTATGGTTTAAGTTCTTCTTTGTCAGTAGTATTTGGAATTACTACTTATACATGATTGACATTTCCTTTAGTCAATTTTGATGTCATATTAAAGTAACGTTTGATTAATTAAGTAATTGCCACAACATTCTTGATTATGATGATGTTAAGTGACAAAGAAAAATTTAATTTTAGTCACATATATTTATGACACAACAATTATAATTAACTATGAAAATAAAGTGATTACCACAGGGTGATTATTATATTTGTGTTTAATTAGAATGGGATATTGAACTATGTTTAAAAAATTCTAGTTGCCCATAGGTCTAGAAAATTTTTGTATGAAAAATAGCACATTTGTCCCATTATAAAGTAATCATTTAAAATATATATATTATGTGTCATAATCTATGCCCACATGAAGGTTATAATGACGTGTTGAGTTTTTGTTTGGATCAATTTACATAGATAAATTTTTTATTTTTGCTTCATTGCATGTTTAGTAAGCTTTGTTATTTACTTTGCAAGCTTAAAAAAATCTATATATGGGCTAAAACAGGCCTCCTGCCAATGGTATTTAAAGTTTCATAATGTTATTTTTTCATTTGGTTTCACAGAGAGTGTTATAGATCAATGTATGTACCATAAGGTCAATGGGAGTAAAATGATCTTTTTTAGTTCCGTATGTGGATGATATTTTATATGCTTCAAGTGATTTGGACTTGCTTCATGAAGTGAAGTGATTTCTCTCACAACAATTTGACACGAAAAATATGGGAGAAACCTCTTATGTTATTGGCATAAATATTAATAGAGACAGATCTCAAGAAATATTAGGACTGTCTCAAGAAATCTATATCAATAAAATTCTTGAGAGATTTCTCGTATGAAGATTTGTTCACCTAGGGTAACACCAATTGTTAAAGGTGACAAACTTAACTTGAACCAATGCCCAAGTAATTATTTGGTTAAGAGTTTTGTTTCAGGGCTTCAAATTGTTGACTCAATCTCTAAGTCATTGAAGATTTATTGCGATAACTCTGTTATAGTGCTTTTTGCCTAAGAATAATAAAAGTAACAGTCACAGTAGACAAATCAATATAACATATTTAAAACTTCAGGGACATGTGAAATCAAGTAAGGTGGCTATTAATCATATTAGTACTTGATTAATGATTGCAGATCTTTTGGCGAAAGGATTGCTACCTAAGACTTATAAGGAGCATGTTGAGCATATGAGACTCAGTTTTATTTTATAATTGAGATACTCTTTATATTTTTATCACTTTTGATTGATATGAAAACTCTAGTTGATTCAAATTTATCTTCTCATTTACTGTTTGTATGCATAAAATTGAGAGAATGGAAATAACATGTTTGAATATTTGTAACCCTCAGTTTCAGTCACCGGTATTTTTCACTGGTGATCGGTATGATACAAATACCTGTTCTGGTGGCCTAAATTGAGTGTACTTTAACTTTAATAATATTTTTTAATATTTCAGATTTTTCTAATTTTTTTCAAAATTTTTCTAAATTAATTGAAGATTCTTGAAATTTGTGACCTATCTATGTCGCTATACGACTTTCAGATTTTTTTAATTTACAATCGGGTATGAATTTCATGAATCTGATTTCTCAATAATGCTTAAAATAATATTTTCTATTTTTAAAATTTTTTAAATTAAATAAGAATTTAATTGAGTTAAGAAAAGGCAAAAATAAAAATAATAAAATAATAAAATAAAATCTAAAAATTATTTGCAGCCACAAGAGTTTGAACTCAAATCTTCTAAGAATAAAGGTGATGAGTTAACTATGATGCCACATTGGCATGTGATCTACATGCCTAAGCCTATTTATTTAAGCTTCCATTTAACTCCCTTCATTTTCTCCAACTTCTTCCACTCTCTTTAGCTTCTCCCTCACTTTCTCCCCCTCATTCCCACTCACCCTAGCTGAACCCACTACTCTCTTCACGTAGCCTAACTCTCAGGGGTGGCTTAGGGGGTGTGTGGTGCTATAGAAGGGACATTTCACCATCTCTAGCAAAATTGCAAACACAAGCTTCTCTCCCTTTTCACTACACTCTCTCTTTCCCTCCCGAATCTTTGAAGGCTGGTCGAGGAGAAGAAGATTCAGACTGAAGGGAAGAGTTCTAGGTAATTTATTTTATATTTTCATAGATTTAAGTTATTTATGGCATTTCATCGAACACGTAGTACGTGAAAGTACACCTAGAGGGGGTGAATAGGTATAAAGCTAATCTAATGACAAATAATGCGAAATTAAAAATTAATTGCAACACACTTAGTGTAACCAAAGAGTGTAGCCGAATTCCCGGTGAAGGGCTCTAAACTATCTCCTCTAAATTCCTCTAAATAAGAGTTGAGGTGTTACATAAAGCTCTCTTAGTTCAACACAAGTAAGGCACACAAACATGTTGGCCCAGAGGCCTTCCACTCTAGTTTTGATGATGATTAACTCATGTAGTTATGTGTACTAATAATCTTATGATTTTAGTTTCAGATCATTAATCAAGTTATTAGTAGGTGATTAGCTTCAACAAGATGATTTGGAAGCTTTCACATGTTGATTCAAGAGCCCAAGCATCAAAGATCATATATAGCAATTGCTCGGTGGATCAAAGAGTTTTGGATCGAGTCGGCTTGGAGACAACGCTCTACAAGAAGACATCGGTACCTATTTTAGTTTTTTGTTTAGATCCAAATTGTAAAGATTAGAATAGTATGATATGCTCGAGTTCACAAAACACACATGTTTCATGTTTGGAATATTGGTTTTCGGTTTTTTCGTTTTTGGTTTAACCGATCTTGATTTTCATGAATAGATAGATCAAAACAAGTTTACATGGTTTAATGTATATTAGATTTGTTCTATATACATGCATGCTTCAACTATTTAAACAAACTTAGTTTGATAGTCTATTTCATTTGTTTTATGTTTTGGTATTTCTAACAAAACATATTTTTGGAATTAATGTCAAAAACATGGATATATATATGTTTCATGTATATAGGATTTCTATTCATATGCATCATGCCTAAATATTGTTTAATATCATGTTTTTGTATTTGGATTAGTTTTGGACAAAATGTATTTTCTATTCAAAAATCCAAGTTTTAGAAAATACAGATTTTGGTTTTTGGTGAAAATAATAAGACACAAAAATGTTTTAAAATGTTTGTTATTTGTGATGAAATTTCTATCACATGTTTATATTTCAATATAAAATGTCAAAACAATTTTGTGTAATTTTCACAAGTTTTTATGGATATATTAGATTAATTTTTACCCAATTTTTCTGACCTAGAACTGGCTGACAGGCCAGGTCGGTCGACCGCACGGTCGACCGTACCAAGGGCCGGTCGACCGTGCGGTCGACCGACGTGCACAGAACTGTGCACGTCTGACAGCCCAGTGGGCCGGTCGACCGGGCGGTCGACCGAAACTGAGAGCAGTGCTCTCTGTTTATTTCGGTCGACCGGGCGGTCGACCGGTAGTTGCCAACGGTCAAAATCCGACCGTCGGACGGTCGACCGACCGGTCGACCGGTAGGGCATTTTTGGCAGGATCTGCTGCCAACGGCTATATTTTTCTGGGGGCTATAAATACCCCATTAATGGCCAGTTTTCTACAAGATTTTTTTTGGTGCGAATTTTTCCTGACTCTCTAGTGTTTTCACAGCAATCAAAAGAAGTTTTTGGGTTTTAAATTGAACAATCTATTTGGTGCTTTTGCTAGGGTTTGGAAAATCAAGAAAGGGTTTTTGGGAAAAGGTTTTGATTCAATTTCTTCATCTTGGTTTCTAGCTTTTTCCCAAAGATTTTCTTTGAGTTTTTGATTTTCATTCCTTTGGTTTTCTCCACACTTGAGCTACATCTACTATCTCATTCTATAGGATCTTTGTGTGGGAAAGAAATTGTTTGTGGTTGTTGTTTAGACCACCAAGTTGAAAACCCTATCTTTGCTTGGCTTTGTGCCTTTCCCTCATTGTGTTGAGGAGGTTGTGCATTTGGGTTGTATCCCTCAAGTTGTGAGGTGATCCTTGTGTTAATCCCTCAAGTTGTGAGGTGGTAGTTTGTTGGCTTGGAGTTGTGCCTCAAGGAGGAGGTTGTGTTTGTAAGGAGAGGAGTTGGGTACTTCTTGTAATTGTTATTGCCCTAAATCCTCGGTGGAGGTTCCCTTTGTGGGAGTCCTTTGTGGACAAGCTAGTGGACTTAAAATCCTTCTGGGTGAAGGCGGGGATGTAGAGCTGGGTGCTCGAACCTCGAAACATATCTTGTTGTTTGCGCTTGATCCCTTGGCTCTTACTCTCTCTCTCTCTCTCTCTCTATATTGTGCCTTGCATAAATTCATATTGTTCATTCATAATTATTTGCTTGGCTTGTTTGAGTGTGCATCACTTGATATTTGCAATTAGTTTTTAAATTCCGCATTAAGTTCATTAGATTCGCATAATCACCTATTCACCCCCCCTCTAGGTGATTTTCAATTGGTATTAGAGCCTCCGCTCCTGATATTTAGGTTTAACCACCTAGGAGTGAGATCTTGGTTTGCTAATCTTCATTTGCATTTGCACACATTTAGTTTGCACTCATGGATAGCCCTCCTATGTTTGACTTTTTCAGACTTGATGTTTGGAAGGCCAATATGAGTAGTCATTTGAAAAACCTAGGACATCTAGTTTATCAAGCCACTACTAATGAATCCTACCCTAATCATAGCAAGCATAAGAAGGCAAATGCATTAGCACTTAAAACACTTAGAGCATCTCTTAATGAAGATCTTTTACCGGTGTTTGATCATTATGATTCGGCTTTTGCAGTTTGGAGCATATTGACTTCTCCCGAGCTACCAAGGATCATCAACAAGTTGAGAAGATCTAGGAGAGACATGTCCGACGAGTATTGCCTCATGGTCCAAGAGAAAGACTCCCTTGAGGTACAATCGGATTCTTAACTAGATGATTGCTCTAGTTCCTATTGCGATGGTTGTTTAGAAGCTCAAACCTTAAATATGGAACTTGTCACAAAGCTTGAAAATTTTTTGGAAAACATAATTTTTTGAAAAAGGATCATTTTGATTTAAAAGAAGAAATGAAGGATTTGTGCTCAACTTTTGAATCGGTTTTGCAAGAGAAGGAAGAGATTACTAGTGAACATGACTCACTAAGATCTCAACTAGACCTTTCCCTAAAAGAGATTGATGTTTTAAAAAGCAAAAATAATTGTGATGATGTTGTGAAAAACAATGAGATTTTATCTTCTAAGTTAGATTTTGTTTTAAAAGATAACCTTGTTTTGAAAAATGAAATTGATTTCATTACAAAAGAATTAGATTTAGTTTTAAAGAAAAATAAATCTTTAAAAATTGATATTGATTCTCATGTTTGCCATGCTAGTGTAGCTTCTTCATCTAGCACATCTATTGCATGCTCCACTTTATCTTCAACTATTGAAAATGATATAAATGTTTTGAAGAAAAGTGTTGATTATTTGGGCTCCACTTTGAGCCAATGTACTTTAAATCATACACGCTTGGAAACCTTGGTTCGTAAGAAACAAGGTCCATCTTTGCATGCACACCCATCACGGCATACACATGCTCATCACGATCACAAACTTCACACTATGTATGCCCATGTGTACACATGTACACATTGTGATCGAAAAGGCCACCTTGCTAGATTTTGCTATGATCGTTTACATATTGAAAATTTAGCAAGTAATCTTGTTTGGGTTAGGAAAGATACTAACCCCCATGGACCCAAAAGGAAATGGGTACCAAAGACCACCCTCATGTATTTGATGTAGGTGTGGCCTCTCGCATCACGTGAGAGTAGCGGTGCCTTGAAGTGGATGGGTTCCGTGCTTAAAGAAAACAAATTTGGATGCATCACTTTCAAGGAAAGTTTGGTGGAGGAGGAGCACCATTGGTTTGGAGAACTAGAGAGGTGCCCTCATCGGTTTTGGTATCGATCTCTAACTCCCGTTTACATTTGCATGCTTTTCATGTTCATCATTTTATAGCATGTCATGTTTCATAGCTCATTATGATTATGCCATGTGATTTAGATTAGTGATATACATGTTTAGTTATTTGAGATACCCATGGATCTATATTTAGTGTTCTCACCTTGTTTAAACTAATATGTATGCTCTAGATCTAATGCACATGCATACACATGATGATCATATGTGTTTATGATTCTTGTTTTGATATCTCATGTTTTTGATGTTTAGAGTTTATTATGTTAAATGCCAAGATTTTTAGATCATTGACATGCATGTATAGCTTTTGAGATCACCCATGTTTATATGCACCCATATGTTGTGTTCTCACCATTTGTTTAGCTATTATGTATATCATGATTCTAATAGCATGTGGATTTACATAATGATCATGTTTATGATTTTCATGTTGATTTATATCCCGTTTTATACTTAATGATTTGATTACTTGTTTAGATGTTAGTTTTCATTAAGACTAGAATTTATACTTGTACATATAGTGGGACACAAATAAATCTTTATATATGTTTGTACTTGGATGCTTATTTGTACCCATTAGATGTGCTAGTATAGTCTAGTTTTGATGATTCATGCATTCTAACTTGTATCCCTTATTTTGGACATGTTTTATGATCATGTGTTTTAACTTATGTATATGTCTATCTTGTCCAAACTATTGATTATACATGTACATCTTTTGAGCCACGTGCCTCCATGCATATACTTTTGTAGTCTCATTATGTTTAGGATATGTATGTATACTTTAGTTTGTACATGACATACATATGCCTTGAAGTTTAAATCGTTTTGATGATTTTCATGTTTTTAGGTAATCCCAATTGGTAATGAAAATCTAGTTTTTCATGTTTTCATGTTTTTAAGGAATTTCATATGAGCTTAATTGAATATTTTCATGTTGATATGTGTCACATTATACTTGTACACTCACTTTATTAGTTTACTCATGATTTGTTTTCATGAGACTATGATATGGGCTTTATGCATTTTGAGTGTTTAGTGATCATGTGAATTACATGTGTTTCATGAAAAACAATTTTGTTTTATTCCTTACTTGAAGGATTTCGTACTAGTTAACAAGATTTCCCATTTAACTAGTTCATATTCTTCTTATGGTAGAGATTTTCAAACGTACTCTATTTTCAAACCTATTTTTGAAAACCCCTACCTTCCATGGGCGGTTGGATGGGAGATCATGCTCATGTATGCTTTATATTGAAAATCATTTTAAACTTGAACATGGTTGGGTGGTAGTTATATGATGTATACACTTGATCATTATTGTTGTTTCAATTGGTATCATTGAATTCTTTCAATTGGTATCAATCTTGACATTTCTTGTATACTCATATATGTTTGTATGTATGTATGCCTTCATTTCAAAGAATATCAATTTCAATTGGTATCTAATTTTTCATACATATATATGTTTGTGTTTATGCTAAGCTTGAGCTTCAATTCTGTTTCAATTGATTAGTTTTCAATTGCTTTTCAATTGGTATCTTATTTCAAGCCTATGCATTATTTTTGTTAGTATTTCATAAAGGGGGAGAAAATTCGATTTTCATGTTTACAATTGGTATTTGTATTTCCACTCCCTTACTTAATGATTGAAAATAATAATTTCAATTTGGTATCATATGTTTAAAAAGAATAATACTTTTAATTGGTATCAAATTTGTTTTATTGAGAAAATTCAAAATTTTGTTTTAAAAGATAAATACAAAAGTTTTGATTTGTATTGCCTATATGCAAGGAGAGCTTAACATCTCTTCTACATATAGATTCATGATGAGTGTATCTTGTATTGAAGAGCTTGACAATCTCTTCTTTATGTGATACACGTGTGTAGGGGGAGCTTCACATCTCCTCTTATACATTACATAGTGTACGTTATGTGAATTAGGGCTTGTCATCCCTCCTCCATGTAATGTATATATGTAGGGAAGCTTCACATCTTCCTCTTCATGAATGTATATAGCATATACCATTTATTGATTTATGTTTACTTTCAATTGGTATCAAGATGCTACTTTGACATATTTTAAATTGGTACCTTAATTGATTGTCACCCCCATTTGGTTTTGTTTTTGTTTTAGACAAAAAGGGGAGAACATTTTTTATTTAACCCTTTGATTCATTGTTTCGAACAAAAGGGGGAGAAAAATTTATTGAATTGGTTTTGCTTTTACCCCTTATTGATGATTGTTTCTTTGTATTAAAAAGGGGAGAAAATTTTGTTTTGTTTTGGTTTTTACCCCTTTGTTGATGATTGACAAAAAGGGAGAGAATTATTTGAGAGTTTAACATGCATATATAGAGAAGATGTTTTTTAATATGCATGATTGGTACATGTTTTATATATGCATATTTATGTTTTGCATATATTAAGTTTAATTTAGTTTAATTTTAATTGGTATCTAGAGCATGTTTTGTTTTTGAACATTTCATTGGTATCTAGAGCCTTTTATTGTTTATGCATGATTATGCATTATTATTCATTGCATATTTATTGTTTATTTGTTTATACATGAGTTAAGGGGGAGCTTCTTTGAAGCTTAACTTTGATCCATGCATATATAACTCCATGAGTTTTGTCATCATCAAAAAGGGGGAGATTGTTGGCCCAGAGGCCTTCCACTCTAGTTTTGATGATGATTAACTCATATAGTTATGTGTACTAATAATCTTGTGATTTTAGTTTCAGATCATTAATCAAGTTATTAGTAGATGATTAGCTTCAACAAGATGATTTGAAAGCTTTCACATGTTGATTCAAGAGCCCAAGCATCAAAGATCATATATAGCAATTGCTCGGTGGATCAAAGAGTTTTGGATCGAGTCGGCTTGGAGACAACGCTCTACAAGAAGACATCGGTACCTAGTTTAGTTTTGTGTTTAGATCCAAATTGTAAAGATTAGAATAGTATGATATGCTCAAGTTCACAAAACACACATGTTTCATGTTTGGAATATTGGTTTTCGGTTTTTTCGTTTTTGGTTTAACCGATCTTGGTTTTCATGAATAGATAGATCAAAACAAGTTTACATGGTTTAATGTATATTAGATTTGTTCTATATACATGCATGCTTCAACTATTTAAACAAACTTAGTTTGATAGTCTATTTCATGTGTTTTATGTTTTGGTATTTCTAACAAAACATATTTTTGGAATTAATGTCAAAAACATGGATATATATATATATATATATATATATATATATATATATATATTATATATATATATATATATATATATATATATATATATATAGATATATATATATATATATATATATATATATATATGTTTCATGTATATAGGATTTCTATCCATATGCATCATGCCTAATTATTGTTTAATATCATGTTTTTGTATTTAGATGAGTTTTGGAAAAAATGTATTTTCTATTCAAAAATCCAAGTTTTAGAAAATACAGATTTTGGTTTTGGTGAAAATAATAAGACACAAAAATGTTTTAAAATGTTTGTTATTTGTGATGAAGTTTCCATCACATGTTTATATTTCAATATAAAATGTCAAAACAATTTTGTGTAATTTTCACAAGTTTTTATGGATATATTAGATTAATTTTTACCCAGTTTTTCTGACCCAGAACTGGCTGACAGGCCAGGTCGGTCGACCGCACGGTCGACTGTACCAAGGGCCGGTCGACCGTGCGGTCGACCGACGTGCACAGAACTGTGCACGTCTGACAGCCTAGTGGGCCGGTCGACCGGGCGGTCGACCGGAACTGAGAGCAGTGCTATCTGTTTATTTCGGTCGACCGGTAGTTGCCAACGGTCAAAATCCGACCGTCGGACAGTCGACCGACCGGTCGACCGGTAGGGCATTTTTGGCAGGATCTGCTGCCAACGGCTATATTTTTCTGGGGGCTATAAATACCCCATTAATGGCCAGTTTTCTACAAGATTTTTTTTGGTGCGAATTTTTCCTGACTCTCTAGTGTTTTCACAGCATTCAAAAGAAGTTTTTGGGCTTTAAATTGAATAATCTATTTGGTGTTTTTGATAGGGTTTGAAAAATCAAGAAAGAGTTTTTGTGAAAAGATTTTGATTCAATTTCTTCATCTTGGTTTCTAGCTTTTTCCCAAAGATTTTCTTTGAGTTTTTGATTTCCATTCCTTTGGTTTTCTCCACACTTGAGCTACATCTACTATCTCATTCTATAGGATCTTTGTGTGGGAAAGAAATTGTTTGTGGTTGTTGTTTAGACCACCAAGTTGAAAACCCTCTCTTTGCTTGGCTTTGTGCCTTTCCCTCATTGTGTTGAGGAGGTTGTGCATTTGAGTTGTATCCCTCAAGTTGTGAGGTGATCCTTGTGTTAATCTCTTAAGTTGTGAGGTGATAGTTTGTTGGCTTGGAGTTGTGCCTCAAGGAGGAGGTTGTGTTTGTAAGGAGAGGAGTTGGGTACTTCTTGTAATTGTTATTGCCCCAAATCCTCGGTGGAGGTTCCCTTTGTGGGAGTCCTTTGTGGACAAGCTAGTGGACTTAAAATCCTTCTGGGTGAAGGCGGGGATGTAAAGCTGGGTGCTCGAACCTCGAAACATATCTTGTTGTTTGCGCTTGATCCCTTGGCTCTTACTCTCTCTCTCTATATTGTGCCTTGCATAAATTCATATTGTTCATTCATAATTATTTGTTTGGCTTGTTTGAGTGTGCATCACTTGTTAATTGCAATTAGTTTTTAAATTCCGCATTAAGTTCATTAGATTAGCATAATCACCTATTCACCCCCCTCTAGGTGATTTTCAAAACAAACAATATCAAGCATATAAGTATGAATGAACAATATGAATCAATGCAAGGCACAATATAAGAGAGAGTTTAGAAATAGTGGATCAAATGCAAACACAAGGATATGTTTCGAGGTTCGAGCACCCAGCTCTACGTCCCCGCCTTCACACAGAAGGATTTCCACTAACTCGTCCACACAGGACTTTCTACATTGGGAACCTCCACTGAGGATTTGAACAAATACAATTTGAGAGTACACAACCCCTCTCTCACCAAATACAACCTCTCACTAGAGGCAAGGCACAAAGCCAACACAATATCAACCTCACAATTGAGAGATAGGCACAAAGCCAAACCACCACAATCATCTCACACTTGAGGGATAAAGTACAAAGTTACCACTCCAACAATCACCTCTTCACTAAGGGGATATCAACACAATCACCTCTCACTAGAGGGATATCATAAAGAAAGGAGGGTTACAACACTTGATGGTCTCTCTCAACCACAAACTAATTTCTTCTTACAAAACAAGATCCTAATAGATAGGATAGACATGATAGTTCAAGTGTGAGAATATAAAGAGTTTGGAAATCAAAAACACAAAGAAAAACTCTTTGGAAACTCTAAATTGAAATGTAATGAAGATCAAAATCAATCCCAAAGACTTCTCCTTTTTCTTGATTTTTCCAACCTTTTTAAAAACAAATAAAGATCAAATCTTTTAGCACAAAAACTATTGCTGAAAAACTCTTGAAAGATGTAAATTTTCTCTCTTGAAATCTTAGTGAAAACAGCTCAAGAATATGGGATATTTATAGCCCAAAACAATTCTGCCCGTTGGCAGCAAGAAAGGGCAGATTTGCCCTTCCGATCAACCGCCCGATCGACCGGCCCAACGGTCATTTTTATGACCGTTGTGCCTCCGGTCGACCGCCCGGTCGACCGGGACTGGATACAAAGAGCAACAGCTCTCTGCCGGTCGACCGGGGCTATTTTCAGATAGCAGAACTCTCTGGACGGTCAACCGGCCCACTAGCCCAGGCTGCGTGCATGTCCTATGCCCGTCGGTCGACCGGACCGGTCGATTGACTTTTGCTATGGTCGACAGACAGCCAGGTCAAACATTTTAGGGATTTAAAACTTGAGTTTTTGACTTCAATTAAATCCCATAAAATCACATAAAAACCACAAAAATTAGTTCTTATTAGATCTTTGAAATACAAATATATGTGAGTAAAATTCAACACATATTACAAACTATTTGAACTATTTTTTGCTCTTGAAAATTTGCCTTAAACTAAAATTCATATTTTCCAAAACTTAGATTTTTGAAATGGAAAACCGTTTTCTCCAAAACTCATGTAAATACAAAAACATGATATTGAAACAACTTTGAAGCATATTGTATATAGATAGAATCCAATATACATGAAAGATATTATATATATATATTTTACATTAAATGCAAAAATAAGTTTTGTTTAAATACAAAACTCTAACTCATGAAATAGACTATCAAAGTAAGTTTTTCTAAATAGATGAAGCATAGATGTATATAGATGATTGAGATTTTAGAATTTGTAAGCAAGAAAAATGAGTTGTAGAGTTCTTAGTCTCAATGCTATCCGCTGTAGTAAGGGCCAAAGCGGGTCGTGATCCTCAGGGAAGGATGCGATGCAAGCTTTTCGGCTGATTCCTCTGTATGCTTTGAATAAAACAAAGAAGGGATTAGATTTGAAGTGTATATGAATAAAGAAGTATGATTTTACTGATCTACTACCACAATCCACCATGCAAGTCTTGGATGTTGAATTTCATCTTGAGATAAATGTGATTTACCCTAGATTATTAAGAGTGATTCAAGCAAGAAAATATGATACTAGAATCTAACTAAGTTGCATTATCAAAAACTAAACAATGTTTCATCCTAACATCTAAGTACAGCTTAAGAAAAGATTAATCTTAAATTTAGGCTGTCCTAGTTCTTAAGTATGAAGGCATGAGGAGTTATTTAAATGTGCAACCTAGATTAAGAAATCTAATCATCAGTTTAATCTTCAAGAAAAACAATCTTTAGACCTAGGGTTTCTAAAAACTGGTCATCAATCGATTCAAATCCTAACTTGCCCTAGGGTTGCTTAAGAGATCAGCAAACCACACAAAGAATTAGTTAGACATCATTTTTTTTATAATTATTTTTTTTATATTGTTTTTTTATTTTCTTTTTAATTAGAAGAAAAGAAGAAGAAACAAAACAAGAGATCACAGATGAAAACCAAAGCAATTAATCGCAGAGAAAAGAAATAAAAATTGACAAGAATTAAATATGCAAAAGAAAGTAACCTTTATTCGAAAGTATATCTCCAAATACAAGCTCCTTCTTCTCCACAAAGCCTTTAAAACGAAATTATAACGTGCAGAAATTTAAGAAAAAGCTAAAGAAAAATCCTAATCTTCTCTGGATCCCCTCTCTGCTGCGCCTGCAAGGGTATTTATAGGTGCAGAAGGTGATAGAGTCCTGATAGAGCCCAGTCACCTAATTTGGTACGCAATCTCATCTTCTTTGCCGCGGAAACGCGGCTCTGGCCGCGTTTCCGCGGCCATAGGCTGATCTTTGGCCGCGTGCTTTCGCGCGTGGCCTCCTCTGGTCCGTCCATCTGGGCGTTTTCTTCTGGAAGTTGCATCCTGACTCTTCAGTTTGGATTTTCGAGATAACTTAGAAATCAAGTTACCCTAAATCCAAATCCCTTCAAAAACGAATCTCATCCTTGCACTCTTATTTATCCTCATTTACCAAGCATTTAGGGTTGAATAGAATTCTATCCTTTCCCTCTTTGTAGTATTTGCAATATTTACACTTTGTATTTGCACTTTTGACTTCTTGTAATTGCACTTTTGAACCTGGGCTTGGACTTGGGCTTGGATATGGGCTTTTGGGCTTCTTTAAGCTTTAATTCTTTATTTATTTCAACACTCAAGGCCTGCACATATTAAATAACAAAATATTAATAATAGTGCATTATTATATGAATAAATATGAAAATGTGATAGTAAATGTGATGACAATTATGCATTTTTCACTACCAATTACACCCCCATACTTATCTTTTTGCTCGTCCTCGAGTAAAAATCAAAAAGAAAAAGAAAATCTAATCTAGCTAACTCACTTTCGTAGGAATCACGGTTGCACTTAGCATGTGCAACAAGCCGTTAAACCCCTAGGTTACCCTAGAGGACGAGTGTTGTCTCGTGAGGGTTTTCAGCGGATTACACCCACAAAATCCATAAAAAGGAAAATATTCAAATTATATTTGAAGAGACCAAGTAGTCTATAAGTTTTTGGATTATCATTTTTATTCATTCTTAAACTTAGTCTTAATAAAGTGAATTGTTGTTTATTTTAGGTAAGGGTCAAATTGAATGTTTGTATAGTCTTTTTTGTTACCAAAAGTCATACGCACCCTTGTGAATCTAAGAATTCCTTAACTTGGACTCTCATGCCTCTTAATCATTATTATTATTATTATTATTTTTATATATATAACTCATCTAATTTTCTTTCGTGTAAGTATCAAGGCTTCTTGAGGCCCTCATACCTCACTAATTGACTATTAGATGTGTTAATACATACATAATATTTCTTAGTTTTATTAGGCTTTCTAATCCACCCATGTAGCGAACTTAAAGTCGGTGGCTCCCAAACTAGTTAGTTTTAGGGCACCAGGTGAGAAAACACCCCTCGGACTCAGATTCGAGTGAATTAGGCCCCAAAACTAAGGATGCTTATTTATTAACTCACCTTTAGGCGTGAATACTTATGCTTCATGAGACACATGTATCCAGCTTAATTAGTGATATTTTTTTTATTTTTTATATATATATATATATGAGGCACAAGGGTCTTTGTCTTAGAATCCTAGATATGCATTAGGTATGCACATTTCATTAAGGTAAAAATCAAGACTAATTACTTATTCAATTTCTCCTCCTATACCTAAAAATTAAACAACTTATTTATTTTGACTAAGTTTTTAGAAATCCTAATCATGATTTTCCTAATTCTTAAAACTAACTTAGGTTTCTTTAAAAAAATAAGTCAAAATACTGTCCTTTTTATAAAATATTTTTTTATTTTTTATATTTTTTTATTTTATTATTTATTTATTTTTTTTGCAAAATAATGTTAAAATATAAAGAAATAAAAATTTTTTTTATTAGTATATGTTAGTAAACCCTCCTCTACACTTGTCTCATGCATTGTCCTCAATGTATGAAATGAATGCATATATGCATGAAATAAAGTATAAAGAGAGGCAAAGAATAATAGTATACCATTGTATGTACAACACATGTATCACTCTCACCTAGAGCTGCTTAGGATTCATCCCTCTAGCTCGTTTCCCATCATTCCAATGGGTTCTCTTTATAAGGCACAATGGGGAGACCAACATTTTTGTTTTAACTCTCTTTCTCCCCAGTTTCATCTTCTTTAGGCTCTTCCGCATCATATATTCACATCCATTATTCAAAAATTCATCACGCCTTTCAGTTGGAACTTCCTTACTATGAATGCCGAGAAATTCTAGCTCAGTTCCGTACATCTCCTCAAAACTTAAATCAACACTTTTCCCTGGAAGTGAATAATTAACCAATATCTCCTTAATCGATGTATCTAAACACAGGAGTTCTTTTTCAAAGAGGCTTTCGAAAGTTAAGTCAATCGGAGGTTCTTGAACTATATTCTCATGCGATATTTCAGTGCTTGGCTCATTGAAGATACTCAGATCAAATCTTCGTTTTTTAAAGGGAACTCTAAAATTATAATCCCCAACATGTGTCGTCTTATCACTAAAATCGCATTTATCCTCAAATAACTTGTCAAGAAATAGAGACTCATTTTCACTTTCTTTTTCACAAATGTTCTCAATGAAGTTTACCTCAAATGTTTGGTCTTTTATCTTACGAGATTGGTTTTCCAGGTTGAAGACATTGACCTCTTTAGTCATGTTTCCAAAGGTCAACCTCATGGATCCATTCCTACAATTTATGATCGCATTTGCAGTTGCAAGGAACGGACGCCCTAAGATAACGGGAGTTTGAGACCGAAGAGTGGATACAGGTTCGGTCTCCAGAATAATAAAATCTACTGGGTAGATAAACTCCCCAACTCGGATGAGCACATCGATAATTTCTCCTTTGGGAATTTTTACAGATCGATCAGCTAATTGGATTGTAACCTTAGTCGGACTAAGCTCGCCCAACCCAAGTTGTTGGTAGACTGAGAAGGGGAGTAAGTTGATACTTGCTCCCAAATCAAGAAGTGCATGCTTAATTACAGTTTGACCTATTGTGCAAGAGATGGTGGGGCAACCAGGGTCCTTATACTTGACAGGGATCTGGTTGGACAATAACTCACTAATGTTAGTGGCTAGAAAAACCTTCTTGGACACATTAGTCTTTCTCTTCTTTGTGCACATGTCCTTAAGAAACATAGCATAACTAGGGACTTGTTGGATTGCATCAAGAAGAGGTATATTGATCTTGACTTGATTAAATATCTCGCGTACCTTATCCATTTGTGCACATTTCTTATCTTTAAGCCTATTTGGGTAGGGTGCGATGGGCTTGTGCATATCTTCGGCTGACTTGTCTTTTTTAGTGTTGTTGGCATCAAGTTGAGATGGAGTGGGATCAGGCAAGCTGAATGCTTGTTTAGAACTTGATGGTGTTGATACTTGGTTATCAACTCATTTTCCCGACAGCAATGTATGAATCGCATTGCAATGACTCATATGATTCTCTTGAGCCAAGTGAGGTTGACTAGAGTTCCTAGGGTTTGGGAATGGTTGACTAGGTAGAGTACCCTTTTGCCTTTCTTGCTGATTCATTTGCATCTGTATCCTAGTCAAGACTTGAGCCAGCGTGTCGTTGCTTTTAACCAGAGTGTCCACCTTTCTTTCCATATTGGAGAGCCTTGTTTCCATTTGTGAATATTGGAAAGAGGGTGGAGGATTTTGATAGGGCGGATTTTGGAAATTGTTGGAGAATTTGGGCCTAGTTTGATCATTATTGCTTGGGCCCCATGAAAAATTGGGATGGTTTCTCCAACCGGGATTGTAGGTGGGCGAATATGGATTGTTGGCGGGTGGATTGTTGGCGGGCCTTGTGAAGGCCGCACTCAGATGTTCGGGCAAGCTTTGATGGGCGATAAAGACGGGACATTCCTCGAACACATGGTTCATATCTTGACAATAAGTACAGCCCACCGAAGATGTTGGGCTGACTTGGTTCACAGAGACTGGTTCTTTAGTTTCAAGAGCCTCTAGTCTTCGCATTACAGCAGCTAACTTAGCATCGATTGCTATGCTGGCCTCAATGGAATGGATACCTCCTTTAGAAGAAGTAAGGTCATTAGTCCTAAATTTTTCCGGAGTTGGTTCCCATTGGATGGTATTATCAGCTAATTCTTCATATAATAACCATCCTTCATTTTCGTTCTTTTTCAGAAATCCTCCTTAGCACATGGATTCTAACAGCGTTTTAGTTTGATAGTCTAATCCATCATATAGAACTTGGCAAAGTCGCCATTTCTCTATCCCATGGTGAGGGCATTGGGCAAGGAGGTTCTTAAAACGTTCGAAATATTTCCAAAAAGGCTCATTGGCTGTTTGCTTAAACTGTAAGATGTTCTTCCTAATCAGTACAGTCTTGTGAATAGGATAAAATTTCTTTAAGAAGGCCTTAACGAAATTATCCCAAGAAGATATAGAACCTACCTCTAGACTGTAGAGCCATTTCTTTGCTAAATCCTTCAAAGCAAAGGGGACAGACCTAAGTTTGATGTCATCTTTTCCCAACTTAGGAATATTCATCATGAGACATACTTCCTCAAATTTCCTTATGAAGAAGTATGCATCCTCGGATTCAAGTCCATGAAATTTGGGAAAGGTGTTGATGTATTGCGGCTTAAGCTCAAATGGGTCAACACCTTCATCGGTAAGCTTGATGCAAGAAGGAAGAGAGGTCCTGATAGGATAGATCCTATCTTGGAGTGACGGCGGTTGTGCCATGTGTGAGTCAGGCTTTTGCTCGGGTGGTGAACTAGTCCTAATTAACCTGGATGTAAGTGGGTCTCTCGACCAAGCGGGCATGCACAATTAGCAAACAAGTTCACCCAATCAAACAAAAAAAAAGAAAAAAAACAAAAAAATCCTATTCTAGGGTTATCCTTGCCCTAGACGACTCCTAATTTTAGACTGTCCTTAGGAGGTCTATTGTCGACCTTAACCACAAGTTAATCGGCCAGGTAGGTGGCAAGACGGGTGGGAGGTTTTCCGTCAGAGACGTTCCTTAATTAAATAACCACCGTTCTTCGGGCTTTCGGCCCTCAATCCCCTGCCTAGACACCGATTTGGTAAGAGTTAATTTCGAACAACTTTCCTCCTTCGGTCAATCTCCTCGTGAATCCGAGTTAACCTAGGGCCAACGTCTAGTCAAATTTTACTTAAGGTTAGGGTTGTGAGTGTGACGGATATGATTTTTGGGCCAAGGGAGGGTGATGAAATCCCCACCTTATCTTGTTAATGGGTTATGCCCTTAAGATATTTTTGTGTACGTGTAAAGCAGTAGAAAAGTTACCACTCAAGAAAGCAGTAAATCAGCCAAGACTGTTTTCTAATCTATATGCTATGCAAACGTACCTTGTCGCCAGCACTCTTCAACAGAATAAAAAATTAAAAATAGACACGTGCCCTACAAGAGTCTAAAAAAAAAAATTTTATTATCAACAAATGGGTTACTGTTATTAGTTAGTAGTTGCAGAATGATCACAGAAAAAATATATCACAGCAGTAAGCAGTATTTGAAATTTTTAGCAACCTGCAGAAAAATGTATGAGTAGTGAACTACTCAGGCCGCGGAAACGCGGCTTTTGCCGCGGAACCGCGGCTCTGAAGTAGGCTCTGGTGCTCTGCCTTCGAGGTCAGAGGCACAGAGTTGCTATGTGTCATTGCTGCTGTTTAGTTTTCCTATTTTCTGAACCTGCAAACAGAAAGAATAAAAAAGTTAGATTTGATAAAATCGTGTCGTTCCTTCCCCGGCAACGGCGCCAAAATTTTGATTGAGATTTTAGAATTTGTAAGTAAGAAGAATGAGTTGTAGAGTTCTTAGTCTCAATGCTATCCGCTGTAGCAAGGGCCAAAGCGGGTCGTGATCCTCAGGGAAGGATGCGATGCAAGCTTTTCGGCCGATTCCTCTGTATGCTTTGAATAAAACAAAGAAGGGATTAGATTTGAAGTGTATATGAATAAAGAAGTATGGTTTTACTGATCTACTACCACAACCCACCATGCAAGTCTTGGATGTTGAATTTCATCTTGAGATAAATGTGATTTACCCTAGATTATTAAGAGTGATTCAAGCAAGAAAATATGATACTAGAATCTAACTAAGTTACATTATCAAAAACTAAACAATGTTTCATCCTAACATCTAAGTACAGCTTAAGAAAAGATTAATCTTAAATTTAGGCTGTCCTAGTTCTTAAGTATGAAGGCATGAGGAGTTATTTAAATGTGCAACCTAGATTAAGAAATCTAATCATCAGTTTAATCTTCAAGAAAAACAATCTTTAGACCTAGGGTTTCTAAAACTGGTCATCGATCGATTCAAATCCTAACTTGCCCTAGGGTTGCTTAAGAGATCAGCAAACCACACAAAGAATTAGTTAGACATCATTTTTTTATAATTATTTTTTTATATTGTTTTTTATTTTCTTTTTAATTAGAAGAAAAGAAGAAGAAACAAAACAAGAGATCACAGATGAAAACCAAAGCAATTAATCGCAGAGAAAAGAAATAAAAATTGACAAGAATTAAATATACAAAAGAAAGTAACCTTTATTCGAAAGTATATCTCCAAATACAAGCTCCTTCTTCTCCACAAAGCCTTTAAAACGAAATTACAATGTGCAGAAATTTAAGAAAAAGCTAAAGAAAAACCCTAATCTTCTCTGGATCCCCTCTCTGCTGCGCCTGCAGGGGTATTTATAGGTGTAGAAGGTGATAGAGTCCTGATAGAGCCCAGTCACCCAATTTGGTACGCAATCTCATCTTCTTTGCCGCGAAAATGCGGCTCTGGCCGCGTTTCCGCGGCCATAGTCTGATCTTTGGCCGCGTGCTTTCGCGCGTGGCCTCCTCTGGTCCGTCCATCTGGGCGTTTTCTTCTGAAAGCTGCATCCTGACTCTTCAGTTTGGATTTTCGAGATAACTTAGAAATCAAGTTACCCTAAATCCAAATCCCTTCAAAAACGAATCTCATCCTTGCACTCTTATTTATCCTCATCCACCAAGCATTTAGGGTTGAATAGAATTCTATCCTTTCCCTCTTTGCAGTATTTGCAATATTTACACTTTGTATTTGCACTTTTGACTTCTTGTAATTGCACTTTTGAACCTGGGCTTGGACTTGGGCTTGGATATGGGCTTTTGGGCTTCTTTAAGCTTAATTCTTTATTTATTTCAACACTCAAGGCCTGCACATATTAAATAACAAAATATTAATAATAGTGCATTATTATATGAATAAATATGAAAATGTGATAGTAAATGTGATAACAATTATGCATTTTTCACTACCAATCAATAGATCAAATCTAATATACATTAAAACTTGTAAACTTGTTTTGATTCTATCTATCCGTGAAAACCATATATATGAAAAATCGAAACCGGTTAAACCAAAAATCAAACACATGAAACTTTAAACAAGTGTGTGTATGTGAACTTGAGCATATCAACACTATCTAATCTTTACACAAGATCAAAATACAATCTTAAACTAAACAAATCGATGTCTTCTTGTAGAACTCCGTTTCCAAGTCGACTCGATCCAAACGCGATCCAACGAGCTTGACTCTAACCGAGTGCTAGATGTGATCTTGATGCGCGAGCTCTTGAATCATCAAATGAAAGCTCTAAAACACCTTTGTTGAAGATAATCATCTACTAATATCTTGATCAAATATCTGAAACTAAATACCACAAGATTATTAGTAAACAATAACTACATGAGTTAATCATCATCAAAACTAGAGTGAAGGGCCTCTGGGCCAACAATCTCTCCCTTTTGATGATGACAAAACGCATGGAGTTATATATGCTGGATTAAAGTTAAGCTTCATAGAAGCACCCCTTAACTCATGCTTAGCAATAAACAATAAAGATATGCCGTGAATGCTCAATATAAATATGCATAAACATGATATCTGATATCAATGAAGTAAACATGCTCTTGACACCAACAAAAGATGCTCTTGATACCAATGGTAAAAGGTAACAAATTAAACAAACATGCATATATAAAAAACTCCAAATTTCTCTCCCCTTTTTGTCAATTTATCAATAAAGGGGCAAACACTAAAGACATAAACAATATTTTTCTTCCTTTTTGCATAAATCAAAAAAAATAAAGGTGTATATGCTATATACAATCATGAAGAGGAGAGACGTGAAGTTAACTCCCCCTGCATACATGCATTTATATGAAAAGAGAGAACTAAACCCTAACCACATAAAGCATAATATATAATGTATAAAAGGAGATGTGAAGCTCCTCCTACACACGTGTAAGGCATAGAGAAGAGCGGTCAAGCTCCTCAATATGAGATACACTCAACATGAATCTATATGTTGAGAAGATGTTAAGCTCCCTTGCATATAAGCGATACATAACAAAACTTTTGATACCAAATTATGATACCAATTGAAAATAAACCAAAATTTTAAGATACCAAAAGATACTAATTAAAAATATCTTGTAAACTTTTGATACCAATGAAAAATGAAACATTGTATGTTTTGATACCAATAGAAATATATATGTATTTAAAATCTTGATACCAAATGTAAACATCTTGTAATTTTGATACCAAAAGAGAATATTTCGTAATTTGATACCAAATGAGAATATTTTATCATTTTGATATTAATTGAAAGTGAAAGCCAAATATTTTTATTGTAAACATAACTCATTTCAATGTGAATACCAATTTAAAATGAAGTATGATACCAATTGAAAAACAAACCAACTATTTGGTTAAACTATTCACTTTGCAATAAGAATACCAAATTTTAGAATAAAGCCAATTTAAGATTTTTGATGCCAATATTGAAAATCTTAGCATATTCTAAATTAAAATATTTTTCATTTAGAGCATAGGAAATCAATTGAAAAATAATGTACCAAATTATATCCTTTTTCATCATAAAGAGTGGGAGTAAGATACCAATTGAAAATACAATCGATTGAAAACTAAAACTTGAAGTTTTCTCCCCCTTTATGAAATACCAATAAAAATGATGCATAAGCTTGTATAAGATACCAATTTAAAAAATAACTGTCATTAAGAACTAAGTCAAGCTTAGCATAAACATAATTTGTGCTTTAAGATGTAAAGATATAGTAAGCACAATCAAATCATATATATGTATGAAAAAGAAATACCAATAAAAAGTGATACTTATTGAAGTTTTGAAGCATACATATATAGAAAATCAAAGATGAGCATACAAACATGAAAATATCAATTGGGATCCCAATTGAAAATATGATGAGGATCAAGTGTATAACTCATACCTTCCACCCTATCATGCATTTGCTTAAAAAATTTTCACTTAGACTCATAAGACATGGTCGCCAATCCAACCACCCTTCGATGGAAGGGGTTTTCTAAAATAAATTTGATAATAATTTTGACAAGTTTGAAAACTCTTCCAAAATGAAGAATATGCAACTAGTGTTATGATAAACTTAAAAACTAGTACGAAATCTTTCAAGTAAGGAATAAAACAATAACACATCCATGAAAACAAGAAAATTATACAATCATCAACACTCAAATAACAATAAAGCTCATATAATCTCATGAAAATAAATCATGAGTAAACATCAAATAATGTGAGTGTATAAAGTCATGTGATCAACATCATGAAAATAAGGCATTTAAGTTCAATATGAAATTCCTTTATAAAAATCATCAAAACTAAATGTACTTCAAAGTATATGTATGTTTTGTCTAAACTAGAAGTATACATACATATCCAAATACAATTGAGTCTATAAAGAGATTTTGCATGAAAGGCAAATGACTCAAGGTTATACATGTATATCCAATAGTTTTAACAAAATTAACATATACATGAAGCTAAAACATATCATCATTAAAAACATGTTCAAAGATAGGGAATACAAGTCAAAAAGCATAGATCATCAAAATTTGGCTATACTAGTACATCTAATGGGTACAAATGAGCAATCAAGTACAAACATATAATAATCAATTTGTGGCTCACTAGTTGTACAGGTATTTGCACAAGTTTTAATGAAAAATTACATCTTAAACATGTAATCAAATCATGAAGCATAAAACAAAACATAAACCAATAAGATAATTATGTAAATACCATGTATTAGATCTATGATATACACACTAGCTAAACTAAAGTGAGAAGACAAAATATGGATCCATATGCACATGGGTGTATCTCAAATACTATACATGTATATCATGGGCCTAATTATCATGGCATTTAACATAGTAATCAATACATACTAAAAATCAATAATATGAAATTATGTAAACTAAATGGGATTTAGAGATCGTTACCAATCATGAGGGCACATCTCTAGGTCTCCAAACTAAGGTGGTCCTCCCACCAAACTTTCCTTGAAAGTGATGCATCCAAAATTGTCACTTTTGAGCTCGGAACGCATCCACCTCAAGGCACCAACAACTCTCACGTTATGTGAGAGCCCACACCTACATCAAATAAAATAGGAGTGGCTTTTGGTACCCATACTCTTTTGGGTCCATGGGGGTTAGCACCTTTCTGACCTAAACAAATCTATTTGCAAAATTTGAATCATTAATTCTATCAAAGTAAAATTTTACAAGGTGGCCCTTACGTCCACAATGTGTACAAGTGTACACATGAGAATACATTGTGTTATGTGTATGAACGTGGGAAGCATGTGTATGCCGTGTATGGTATGCATGCATATGTAGAACTTGTTTCTTTTAAAACGTAGATTCCAACCGTGTGTGGTTCATGGCACATTGGCTCAAAGTGGAGCCCAAATAATCAACACTCTTTTTTAACATATTTATATCATTTTCAATCATGGAAGAAGAGGTGCATGCAATAGATACACTAGGTGGTGAAGCTATACTAGCATGGCAAACATGTGTGTCAATATTATTTTTTAAAGAAATGTTTTTCTTAGAAACAAATCCAATTCATTTGAAATAGAAATAATTTTATTTTTTAAAGATTCATTTTCTTTTACAACAAAATCAAGTTTTGAAGATAGAACTTCATTTTTCTTCAAAACAATTTCACAATCATTTTTATTTTTCAAAATATCATTTTCATTTAGGGCAAGGTTAAGTTGGGATTTCAATGAGTCACGTTCATTTGAAATCTCATCCTTCTCTTGTAAAGCCAAATCAAGTTTTGAAACTAAATCCTTATTTACTTTATTAAGTTCAAAACTTTTCTTTTTCAAAGCTTTATATTTTTTCAATAATTTTTTTACAAACAATGGAAAGTTCTTCATTTAAAGCATCGGCATCAACTAAATCATCGCCGGCAGAACTAACACAATCATATAAGTGAGTTTTTGAATTTACCTCAAGGAAGTTATTCCCATGGACCATATAGTAATATTGTTCGGATTCTCCTCTATTAGATTCCATCTCCATAATGTTTGGCGTTTGAAGCTTTGGAGAGGTCTACGTGTTCCATAATGCAAAGGCAGAATCACAATGAGAAATCATATACAAATATTCTTTACTTAATGTACTTCTAAGTGCCATTAGGGCTTGTGCATTGGCCTCTATATGCTTGCTATTACCAAGATAGGATTTCTTGGTAGCGGCAAGGAAAACATGCAAACCTAGGATTTTGAGGTACATGGACATCCTACCCTTCCAAATAACAATGTTGGAAGTATCAAACATGGGAGGAGTCATATAGTCCATGAGTGTGTGTAAACAATATAAGTGTGCAAATGCAAATACTAGATTAGCAACCAAGATCTCACTCCTAGGTGGTTAAACCTAATATTAAGAGCGTAGGCTCTGATACCAATTGAAAGTACACCTAGAGGGGGGTGAATAGGTTTAAGGCTAATCTAATGACAAATAATGTGGAATTAAAAATTAATTGCAATACACTTAGTGTAACCAAGGAGTGTAGCCGAATTTTCGGTGAAGGGTTCTGGACTATCTCCTCTAAATTTCTCTAAATAAGAGTTGAGATGCTATGTAAAGCTTTCTTGGTTCAACACAAGTGGGGCACACAAACAAACAATACCAAGCATATAAGTATGAATGAATAATATGAATCAATGCAAGGCACAATATAAGAGAGAGTTTAGAGATAGTGGATCAAACGCAAACACAATGATATGTTCCGAGGTTCGAGCACCCAGCTCTACGTCCCCGCCTTCACACAGAAGGATTTCCACTAACTCGTTCACACAGGACTTCCCACACTGGGAACCTCCATTGAGAATTTGGGCAAATACAATTTGAGAGTACACAACTCCTCTCTCACCAAATACAACCTCACACTAGAGGCAAGGCACAAAGCCAACACAATATCAACCTCACAATTGAGAGATAGGCACAAAGCCAAACCACCACAATCACCTCACACTTGAGGGATAAAGCACAAAGCCACCACTCCAACAATCACCTCTTCACTAAGAGGGATATCAACACAATCACCTCTCACTAGAGGGATATCACAAAGAAAGGAGGGTTACAACACTTGGTGGTCTCTCTCAATCACAAACTAATTCTTTCTCACAAAACAAGATCCTAATAGATAAGATAGATATGATAGCTCAAGTGTGAGAATATAAAGAGTTTGAAAATCAAAAACACAAAGAAAAACTCTAGATTGAAATGTAAATGAAAATCAAAAATTAATCCCAAAGACTTCTCCTTTTCTTGATTTTTTCTACCCTTTTAAAAACAAATAAAGTTCAAATCTTTTAGCACAAAAACTATTGCTGAAAAAAATCTTGAAAGATGTAAGTTTTCTCTCTTGAAATCTTGGTGAAAACAGATCAAGAATGTGGGGTATTTATAGCCCGAAACAATTCTGCCCGTTGGCAGCAGGAAAGGGTAGATTTGCCCTTCCGATCGACCGCCTGATTCTCTGGCCCAACGGTCATTTTTATGACCGTTGTGCCTCCGGTTGACCGCCCGGTCGACTGGGACTGGATATAGAGAGCAGCAGCTCTCTGCGGGTCGACCGGCCGGTCAACCGGGGCCATTTCCAGAGAGCAGAGCTCTCTGGACGGTCGACCGCCCGGTCGACCGGCCCACCAGGTCAGGCTGCGTGCACGTCCTATGCACGCTGATCGACCGGACCGATCGACCGACTTCTGTTACGGTTGACCAGCAGACAGCCAGGTCAAACATTTTAGGAATTAAAAACTTGAGTTTTGACTTCAATTAAATCTCATAAAAATCACATAAATTGCACAAAAATAGTTCTTATTAGATCTTTGAAATACAAATATGTGTGAGTAAAATTCAACACTTATTATAAGCTATTTGAACCATTTTTGTGTTCTTAAAAATTTCCTTTAAATCAAAAACGTATTTTCCAAAACTTGAATTTTTGAAATAGAAAACCGTTTTCTCCAAAACTCATGTAAATACAAAAACATGATATTGAAACAACTTTGAAGCATATTGAATATGGATGGAATCAAATATACATGAAAGATATTATATCTATGTTTTTGACATTAGATACAAAATAAGTTTTGTTTAAATACAAAACTTCAACTCATGAAATAGACTATCAAAGTAAGTTTTTCTAAATAGATGAAGCATAGATGTATAAAGATCAAATCGAATATACATTAAAACTTGTAAACTTATTTTGATTCATCTATCCATGAAAACTATATATATGAAAAATCAAAACTAGTTAAACTGAAAAACCAAACACATGAAATTTTAAATAAGTGTGTGTATGTGAACTTGAGCATATCAACACTATCTAATCTGTACACAAGATTTAAACATAATCTGAAACTAAACAAACCGATGTCTTCTTGTAGAACTTTGTCTCCAAGTCGACTCGATCCAAACGCGATCTAACGAGCTTGACTCCAACCGAGTGCTAGATGCGATCTTGACGCGCGAGCTCTTGAATCATCATGTGAAAGCTCCAAAACAGCTTTGTTGAAGCTAATCACCTACTAATATCTTGATCAAATATCTGAAACTAAATATTATAAGATTATTAGTAAACAATAACTACATGAATTAATCATCATCAAAACTAGAGTGAAGGGCCTCTGAGCCAACAGTACATATTATAATTTAGCTTTAATTTCACCTTGAAAGACATATGCTAAAATCCCAATAAAATTTTGTAGAACACTTATGTCTTAGCTTGTAATTGTCATATTTATTTTAGGATTTTAAAGAGTTTTTAATTGAAGAAAAAAAGGTAATATGTGCACTGTGCACAGCACAGTGCTATGCTCTTGGCCAGGCCGAGAGCACTGGCCTCGCTGGCCAGGCCAGCCAGACCTGGCCTGGTCTGGCCAGGCTAGGCCAGCACTTGACCTGTTACAGACCCGGGTTCGGCCTGTTACAGACCCAAGTTCGGGTCTACAGACCCAAACCCGACCCTAGATAAAAAAAAAAAAGAAAATAAAAAAGAAAAGGAAAAAAGAAATAAAATACAGGAAATTTACTATAGTAATTTATTGTAGCAATTTACTGTAGTAGACCCAGACCTAAAACCCATTACTGTAGCAAATAGACCCGTTAAGCCTTTTATTGATTTTAGTTTATTCTAATTCAGAAAAATTTGAAATAACTCAGAAAATTGCAAAAAATTTATATAAAATTACAAATTAAATTTGGGACTCTGTATAATTATTTTGAGTATAATATTACTTAGAATAACATGAAATTAAATATTCTTTATAATTATTATTTAATGATCATTTATTTAAAAATTGCCAATAAATTTCTAAATATCACAAAAATATAAAATTCATAATTCAATAATATATAAACATTATACATCAATTTATTAGCTTATGCATGTATTTATCATGAAAGAATATTTTTAAATGGTTGCTAAAATTCAAAATTGAATTATTTGAAAATATTAACCAACCAAAATTATAATAAATAGTAAAAAATATATGCTCATTCAACTTGTCACTGAATAAAGAACATGTCAAGTCTCTAATTAATTCATGTTATATTTAGGCCGTGAATTTTATTTAGAGCCCGTTGCAGTGACGGAAATTCAGATTCCAACGACATCAGGCAAGTGCACATACTCTCTCTTCTTTGTGTTCTTTTATTAGTTTATAAATTCCTTTGAAATTCTCAATTTTAATATCTTTTCATGATCATGTGTATCGTAAGACATACATACATAGGATATTTGTTACATAAGTGACCATTCAAGCACAATTATAAGTTACTAAATACTGAAAATTAAGTTGATGTCACCCTATCTCATGATTACTGTTTTATGATTATGTCTATACCCTAATACAATGGCATCACTTATATTATTATGCATTTATCATTCGATGTTGTCACCGGTTTTCATTTTCTAAAAATTTTGATGTGTATTATAATCACTATTTGACACCGATACTCTTGATACCGATCCCTAATCCTGTCACGCTGAGTCACACATTGTCTTGCACTCGTATTGATTTATAAAATTAACCAAGCTGGGGTTATTGGGGGAGACTATAGTAGGAAAAATTTTGAGAGGTGTGCTTGGAAGGGCTACCCCTTGTGGGTTTGGATGCCACACGTGATCTTATTATTTATGCCCAGTCCTATTATTACATGTTACATGATAACTGAGTATAGTGTATTGTCTCTCCCTACTATCATGTTCCACCAACGCATCACTTATTTGATATGCAGTTGTCCTGTGGGATGGGGCACATGATGGTTGCATTAGTTAGAGTAATAAAACATACTAGACTTAAAATTATCATTTGTGACATGGATAATCTTGACTACTTGATGTTCCTGGGCTTGCCATGTTATTCTTAACTTGTGAGCTTGTGTTCTTGTGATTTGATGATTATGATATATAGCATTACTCATTCAGGATGCTTCATGCTCATTATATACATGTCATAGCATACATACATGACCTTATTTACGTGATTTGGTGTTCTGTTACTCCCGCTGGTATTTTATCTATCAGTTTATATTACCGTCAGATTTATTATTCATTCATTTCAGTGCTCTGCTTATTTTACCCCTTTACTTTCACATTTTCATATTATTGTTTCCTTTTTCGTGTGTTCGCTTGCTGGTCTGCTTCTGACGGACCTTACTTTTTTAGCATCAAAGCTTGAGGAGACCGATGAGTCACTGTTCGAAGGAACTCAGGAAGACTACCAGACGTGAGTTTGAAGTTTCTTATCTTATGTATTTTGATATTTTGTTTTGTTGTGATGTCCCAATGCCAAAATTGTATCTTCTTTTATTTCTAGTTTGTTATGTTTATAATCTTGTATTCAGACAAAGACTATTGTAGATGTATGTCTTTTATGTGAATATGAAACTTTTGGTTATCTTTTGTGTATATATGCGAGAATTTGGCTCCATTACTAAAGTGTAAGGTATTTACGGAAGAGATTTTTCTCTTCGTGAGTATCTACTAGCCATCGTCACGTACCGGTACTTCTAATTTGGGAAGCAGTTAGCGTAACATGATTTTGTTGGTATCAGAGCTAGGCTTATTTTGATTCCGCACCATATAAAGACAATCAAGTTCATATATAAGAAAAAGCATTTATAACTGTCTGGATACACTGATTGGGAAAAAGGAGGATAGTGTGGTAGATTGCACAAATATTCAATAAAAGAAAGAAGGTTTAGAGTCAACCTTAAGTGCTTTGATCACTCCACAATGTATTTAAAACGTTTAATGTACCCTTTCCAAATCTCCGTGTAGCATAGGGCTATACGAGTCGATTCCTCAGGGAGAGCTTGCGATGGAAGCGTTACGGTTCGAAGTGAAGATAGAAAACGAAAGTTCTTCTTTGTTTTAAAAGAATGCAAAAGATATGGAAAAAGAAATGAAAGAATTGGTGGATTTGTGCAAAAATATAATGAAAAGAAATTGAAAACAAGATTTTCTTGGAAAGGAAACTAAAAGAAAGAAAACTTTATAAAAGATTTAAGGATGGAGAAAAACATGACTAGCTAACCTTACTAATTTGCTAAACTTACTAAACTCCGTGATGGTGATGCGTGCCTCATGTTGATTCATCGGCATATGTTTGTCTTGCGTGTTGGTCTAGTTGCTTTCCCACTTGGATGACGAGTGATCATTCTTGGACTTGTCTTGTAGCCTCATAGATGTCATCGGCCTACAAGATAGACTTTCAATAATGGAATCAAAAAAGCGACACTCAAGGGATGCTAAGGGAGAAGATACAACATTCATTAATGGAATTAAAGAAGTTGTACAACAAATAGTATATGGTTGGTGATCCATCTCCATGTTCCATCAAGGCACTTGTTCTAAGACAAGGCTCTAAATGAGGCACACATGAATGATATGGAGAATTACAACAAGAACTTTCCAAGCATAAAAGTAACCCATCGGGGATGAAAAAGACTCAACAACTTGCAAGATGAAAAATTAGCAATCACCTAAGAGTTAGTAGTTAGCAAGATTAGTGGTTAGCTAGTCATGTTAGAAGTAGTTAGCTAGCCATAAGAAAGGAAAAGCAAAGCATGAATAAAATTGCAATGAAAGTAAAGTTAGAATTAAAGAAAGCAAGTAAATACTAGAAAATGCAATAGAAGAGAAAAGAGAATGGATTAATCCTTGCTTCACAAGTTGTCACCCCTTGGTTTACACAAGCTTTCTCTCTCTTACAATCTCTTTCTTTTTGCAGAATTTCTAGGGAGGAAGAAGACTAAGAGAAATAAAACCTAGAGAAAAATCAAAATACAATCTCTTTCTCTATTCTCTCTTCTCTCCTCTCTCTCTCTCCTCTCTCTTTGCAAAGACCCTGGTGGTGTATTTATAGCCTCAGAGAGAAGCCTCTGGAACCTGGGTTATTGGAGAAAATCCCGGGCTCAACAGCCTTGTAACTGCCGCAGATCTGCGGCAGTTGCCGTGGAATTGCGGCAGTATCTTGGCCGTTGAGGCCGAGATTTCTGGTGCGAGTTTGTTACAGGTTGCTAGCCACGTGGTCCTTCTGGAAGTTTGAATTGGCGCGTGAATTTCTCCAGATCCTGGCCTCAACTTTTGGGCTCTCTTTTGGCTTTGATTTATTTTCCTTTAATTTTTGATAATTAAAGGGATTTTGGGCCTTTTCTCAATTAGAATATGGACCTGGAAAAATAGAGAGAAAAAGATTAAAAAATCACATTTTTATTTACAATATGCATGGTATGGATGTGGTAAAATATGCAAAATTGAATATCAATCACACCCCTATACCTAGCTTTTGCTCGTCCTCGAGCAAAAAAGAAAGAAAAAGAAAATCCTAACTAGTTTATTACACCACTTTTATAGGTGACACGATTGCACTGAGCACGTGCAACAAGCCGTTAAACCTCTAGGTTACCCTAGAGGAGGAGTGTTGTCTCCTGAGGGTTTTCAGCGGATTGCACCCACAAAATCCATAAAGAAAGAAGACAAATGTTAGTGTTTTGAAAATTCATTTTGAAAGAGAGACATGTTTTCGAACTATTTTTGCAAAAATATAAGTGATCTAAGGTCATAAGTTCACCTATAATCATTCTTCCTTAAACTTAGTCTCCATGCAGGATCTTGTCTTCAATTGAGGTAAGAATTCAAAATTGGATTGAATATTTTATGTTTCATAAAACCTAGATAGTATGCACATTGTGATAGTGAAGATTTCTGAGATTTCAACTCTAACCATCAAGCCATTTATTTATATATACTTTTTTTTTTCCTTCCCTTAGTTTAGGCTTTCTAGTTTACCCATGTAACGAGCCTATAACCGATGACTCCCAAACCAGATGGTCTTAGGGCACCAGATGAGAAAACATCCTTCGGGTTTAAGGTCTCAAGTAAACAAGGCCACAAAACTAAAGGGGATTATTTATTTCCTTTACCACCGTTAGGCGTGAATAATCATGCTTCTTGAGGCACAATTATCTAGCTTAATAAGTGATGTTTTATTATATATAAATATATATATATTTTTCTTTTTTTTTTATGGCCTTTTTGGTCTTTGTTTCCATCCCAAAAATGTGTAAGTGTGAAGTGCATACTATCTAAGGCAAAAAATTCAAGATAAAATATCTCCCCAATTTTTCTTACTTAGCCTATAATTTTAAACAATATCCATTATTTCAACTAGGTTTAAGATGTCATAATAAGGCTTTCTTAATTTCTAAGATCATCTTAATTTTCTTAAAAATAGATCAAAACTTTGTCTCTAATTTCAAAAAGTTTTAAAGAAAGAGAAAATTTCTATACAAAAGGGAAGATTTCTAAAAGTATCCTAAAAGAAGTGTAAAAGAAAGAAAATTTAAAAACTCTATGTTAGTAAACCCTCCCCCACACTTATCTCATGCATTGTCCTCAATGCATCGTGATATATGTATGCATGAAACAAATAGAGAGGGACGGAAAAAATTACCTCAAGGTGGTGGTTCCGGTGGCGGCCTGATTGGTCCACGAAATGTGACCCAATCAGTCTTGCGTGGAGTCCGGAGGAACCCACCAGAAATATCGTGAATATAACCCATTAAAAAGATAAATCCATGAAGGATTTTTATTAAGTATTTAACCCCATCTAATTTCCATATTCCATAACTAATTTCGGAGTCAAATTTGTCAACCACCTCGTTCCAGAATGGTGTATGAAATGATAGAATGGTTGACTTGGACTCAGGAAGGACAGGAACTAATACCGACTCAGGAAGGTGACTTAAGTCAAATAAAGGTTCAGGAGTCGAAATGAGTTCAGGAATTGGGTCCAAGTCAAGAAGTTGAAACTCCAGTCCACATGTATTTTCCAACAATGGAATGTGACCTAATATGGGTGATATCTCTTTACTTCCAATATTAAGGAATTCTAACTCATCGCCATACAATTCTTCAAAACTAAGGTCAACATCCGGAAATGTGCAATTAGTTAACTGACCCCGAGTTGACTTATCCAGACACATGAGCTTGTCAGCGAATAGGTCTTCAGAAGTAAAGAGATTGTGAGAATCTAGGTCACATATCTCATTGAGTTCAGTATCAAAAAATGGAAAACTTGCCAATTTGTCAATATTATCTTCAGAAGTGTACAATTGGTCAAGTTCAATATGATCCTCAAAGATGGGTGATTCAACTTCATTATGAATTGGGGCAGGATCCAATGTCGACTCCGGGAAAAGATTGAAGTCAGGTAAAGATACCGGAGTCATTATTGAATTAGGAAGAAGAATTGAATCACTAAGTTGGGGTTCAAGATCATATTCATTGTCAAGTTCTATTTCAGGAAAAAGAAAACTTGCTAAAATGTCAATGGGATTTGAAGTTTGGACAAGTTCAGATGAGCGTGCTGAAATAGAATCTTGATTTCCAAAACTACATGACTCATCGGCTTTAACAGAGTGGCTAGTGACACCAGATCTGGTCAAACGGTGAGAACGTAGAGATTCGACCATCATATCTATGTCACGATTTCTAGCATTTTGAGCATGAGTCATGGCTTCAAGCATCTTTCCATAATTGATGAATTCATTGTTTTGATGAAAAGATGAAGTGTTGTCTTGGAAGTGATAGTGAAATTGTGAGTCCATCAGATTTTGGGATTTGTGTTTGGACTCACGCATACTCATTTCCAAAATTGATGGTGCTTTATTTTGGATTGGTGGAATTGAGTATGTATCTTGAAAATATTGTGGACTGGGTGGAGAAGGAGGACAAGGTGGTTGGAAATTATGCTCGGGGTAAGTGAATCCCCACTGACTCGGTGAAGAGTTGAAATTATTATGGAAATTATAGTTATTAGATGGGGGGTATGGGTCATATTGATTCGGATAAGACCAATCCGGCACACTAGGTTGGTCAAAGTTATGATATGCCGGGTTGGTAATATCCGAAAATGAAGTCGGTGTGTAATATGGATTATTATTGAAGTTGGAAAAATTGTTATTATAAGCCATATCACACAATGAAAAACAAAAAGAAACAAACAAATAAACAAACAAAAAAGAAAAAATTCTAACCTAAGTTAGGGTAGACCTATGACCTAGACAACTCCTAACTTATTAGACCGTCCACGGGAGGTTTAGTGTAGACTTTGACCACAAGCTAATCAGCCAGGTCAGGGCAAGGTTGTTGGGAGGTTTTCCGTCAGAGACATTCCTTAATTAAATAACCACCAACCTTCGGGCTTTCGGCCCTCAATCCCTTTCCTAGACACTGATTTTGCAAGAGTCAAATTCTAACACTTTTTCCCCTTAGGATAATCTCCTAAGTGAGTTCGAGATGTCCCTAGGGCAAACGTCTATTTTTTTTTTAAATTAGACTTAGGTTAGTGAGTGCTGGGATGGTGGTTTTTGGGCTAAGGAAAGGGTAATGAAATCCCCCACCTTATCTTATTTATGGATTAGTGCCCTTAAAATTGGATTGTGCAAGTATACAAGATATATAACTAGGATTCACTCAAAGTATGAAAATCTAGCAAGAGATGATTCCTAGTCTACATGCAATGCAAAACGTACCTTGCTCCAACACTCTTCAACAGTAAAAGTAAATGAATTGAAAAGACACGTGCCTAGAAATGCAAATGTCTAATCAATTTTTAACGTTTCAACCACTTTTTACTGTTGATTATTATTAACAGGAGTATGGTGAAGCATACAAGAATTTAAGTATTGCAGCAGATGTATTTTACAGAGCAAGCAACCCTGCAGAAATTTAGTCAGAAGTCCACTCTTCCTTGCCGTAGATCCGCGGCTTTGGCCGTGAAATCGCGACAATTCAGAGAGCTACTGGTCTCTGCTTTCAAGAGCAGAGGCCCAGAGCCACTTATATGACACTGCAATGCAAATTTTCCTGTTTCTTCACCTGTAACCTGCAACAGAGAAGAAAGTTCGTTTAGTTCTTCACTTTAAATCAAAAACCGTTGCTCTCCCCGGCAACGGCGCCAAAATTTTATTAGAAGGGGGAGTATAGTGTGGTAGATTGCACAAATATTCAATAAAAGAAAGAAGGTTTAGAGTCAACCTTAAGTGCTTTGATCACTCCACAATGTATTTAAAACGTTTAATGTACCCTTTCCAAATCTCCGTGTAGCATAGGGCTATACGAGTCGATTCCTCAGGGAGAGCTTGTGATGGAAACGTTACGGTTCGAAGTGAAGATAGAAAACGAAAGTTCTTCTTTGTTTTAAAAGAATGCAAAAGACATGGAAAAAAAATGAAAGAATTGGTGGATTTGTGCAAAAATGTAATGAAAAGAAATTGAAAACAAGATTTGCTTGGAAAGGAAACTAAAAGAAAGAAAACTTTATAAAAGATTTAAGGATGGAGAAAACCATGGCTAGCTAACCTTACTAATTTGCTAAACTTACTAAACTCCGTGATGGTGATGCGTGCCTCATGTTGATTCATCGGCATATGTTTGTCTTGCGTGTTGGTCTAGTTGCTTTCCCACTTGGATGACGGGTGATCATTCTTGGACTTGTCTTGTAGCCTCATAGATGTCATCGGCCTACAAGATAGACTTTCAATAATGGAATCAAAAGAGCGACACTCAAGGGATGCTAAGGGAGAAGATACAACATTCATTAATGGAATTAAAGAAGTTGTACAACAAATAGCATATGGTTGGTGATCCATCTCCATGTTCCATCAAGGCACTTGTTCTAAGACAAGGCTCTAAATGAGGCACACATGAATCATATGGAGAATTATAACAAGAACTTGCCAAGCATGAAAGTAACCCATCGGGGATGAAAAGACTCAACAACTTGCAAGATGAAAAATTAGCAATCACCCAAGAGTTAGTAGTTAGCAAGATTAGTGGTTAGCTAGTCATGTTAGAAGAAGTTAGCTAGCCATAAGAAAGGAAAAGCAAAGCATGAATAAAATTGCAATGAAAGTAAAGCTAGAATTAAAGAAAGTAAGTAAATACTAGAAAATGCAATAGAAGAGAAAAGAGAATGGATTAATCCTTGCTTCACAAGTTGTCACCCCTTGGTTTACACAAGCTTTCTCTCTCTTACAATCTCTTTCTTTTTGCAGAATTTCTAGGGAGGAAGAAGACTAAGAGAAATAAAACCTAGAGAAAAATCAAAATACAATCTCTTTCTCTATTCTCTCTTCTCTCCTCTCTCTCTCCTCTCTCTTTGCAAAGACCCTGGTGGTGTATTTATAGCCTCAGAGAGAAGCCTCTGGAAACTGGGTTGTTGGAGAAAATCCCGGGCTCAACAGCCTTGTAACTGCCGCAGATCTGCGGCAGTTGCCGTGGAATTGCGGCAGTATCTTGGCCGTTGAGGCCGAGATTTCTGGTGCGAGTTTGTTACAGGTTGTTAGCCACGTGGTCCTTCTGGAAGTTTGAATTGGCGCGTGGATTTCTCCAGATCCTGGCCTCAACTTTTGGGCTCTCTTTTGGGCTTTGATTTATTTTCCTTTAATTTTTGATAATTAAAGAGATTTTGGGCCTTTTCTCAATTAGAATATGGACCTGCAAAAATAGAGAGAAAAAGATTAAAAAATCACATTTTTATTTACAATATGCATGGTATGGATGTGGTAAAATATGCAAAATTGAATATCAATCACACCCCTATACCTAGCTTTTGCTCGTCCTCGAGCAAAAAAGAAAGAAAAAGAAAATCCTAACTAGTTTATTACACCACTTTCGTAGGTGACACGATTGCACTGAGCACGTGCAACAAGCCGTTAAACCTCTAGGTTACCCTAGAGGAGGAGTGTTGTCTCCTGAGGGTTTTCAGCGGATTGCACCCACAAAATCCATAAAGAAAGAAGACAAATGTTAGTGTTTTGAAAATTTATTTTGAAAGAGAGACATGTTTTCGAACTATTTTTGTAAAAATATAAGTGATCTAAGGTCATAAGTTCACCTATAATCATTCTTCCTTAAACTTAGTCTCCATGCAGGATCTTGTCTTCAATTAAGGTAAGAATTCAAAATTGGATTGAATATTTTATCTTTCATAAAACCTAGATAGTATGCACATTGTGATAGTGAAGATTTCTGGGATTTCAACTCTAACCATCAAGCCATTTATTTATATATACTTTCTTTTTTTTTCTTCCCTTAGTTTAGGCTTTCTAGTTTACCCATGTAACGAGCCTATGACCGATGACTCTCAAACCAGATGGTCTTAGGGCACCAGATGAGAAAACATCCCTCGGGTTTAAGGTCTCAAGTAAACAAGGCCACAAAACTAAAGGGGATTATTTATTTCCTTTACCACCGTTAGGCGTGAATAATCATACTTCTTGAGGCACAATTATCTAGCTTAATAAGTGATGTTTTATTATATATGTATATATATATTTTTTTCTTTTTTTTTATGGCCTTTTTGGTCTTTGTTTCCATCCCAAAAATGTGTAAGTGTGAAGTGCATACTATCTAAGGCAAAAATTCAAGATAAAAATATCTCCCCAATTTTTCTTACTTAGACTATAATTTTAAACAATATCCATTATTTCAACTAGGTTTAAGATGTCATAATTAAGGCTTTCTTAATTTCTAAGATCATCTTAATTTTCTTAAAAATAGATCAAAATTTTGTCTCTAATTTCAAAAAGTTTTAAAGAAAGAGAAAATTTCTATACAAAAGGGAAGATTTCTAAAGTATCCTAAAGAAGTGTAAAAGAAAGAAAATTTAAAAACTCTATGTTAGTAAACCCTCCCCCACACTTATCTCATGCATTGTCCTCAATGCATCGTGATATATGTATGCATGAAACAAATAGAGAGGGACGGAAAAAATTACCTCAAGGTGGTGGTTCCGGTGGCGGCCTGATTGGTCCACGAAATGTGACCCAATCAGTCTTGCGTGGAGTCCGTAGGAACCCACCAGAAATATCGTGAATATAACCCATTAAAAAGATAAATCCATGAAGGATTTTTATTAAGTATTTAACCCCATCTAATTTCCATATTTCATAACTAATTTCGGAGTCAAATTTGTCAACCACCTCGTTCCAGAATGGTGTATGAAATGATAGAACGGTTGACTTAGACTCAGGAAGGACAGGATCTAATACCAACTCAGGAAGGTGACTTAAGTCAAATAAAGGTTCAGGAGTCGAAATGAGTTCAGGAATTGGGTCCAAGTTAAGAAGTTGAAACTCTAGTCCACATGTATTTTCCAACAATGGAATGTGACCTAATATGGGTGATATCTCTTTACTTCTAATATTAAGGAATTCTAGCTCATCGCCATACAATTCTTCAAAACTAAGGTCAACATCCGGAAATGTGCAATTAGTTAACTGACCCCGAGTTGACTTATCCAGACACATGAGCTTGTCAGCGAATAGGTCTTCAGAAGTAAAGAGATTGTGAGAATCTAGGTCACATATCTTATTGAGTTCAAAATCAAAAAATGTAAAACTTGCCAATTTGTCAATAGTATCTTCAGAAGTGTACAATTGGTCAAGTTCAATATGATCCTCAAAGATGGGTGATTCAACTTCATTATGAATTGGGGCAAGATCCAATGTCGACTCCGGGAAAAGATTGAAGTCAGGTAAAGATACCGGAGTCATTATTGAATTAGGAAGAAGAATTGAATCACTAAGTTGGGGTTCAAGATCATATTCATTGTCAAGTTCTATTTCAGGAAAAAGAAAACTTGCCAAAATGTCAATGGGATTTGAAGTTTGGACAAGTTCAGATGAGCGTGCTGAAATAGAATCTTGATTTCCAAAACTACATGACTCATCGGCTTTAACAGAGTGGCTAGTGACACCAGATCTGGTCAAACGGTGAGAACGTAGAGATTTGACCATCATATCTATGTCACGATTTCTAGCATTTTGAGCATGAGTCATGGCTTCAAGCATCTTTCCATAATTGATGAATTTATTATTTTGATGAAAAGATGAAGTGTTGTCTTTAAAGTGATAGTGAAATTGTGAGTCCATCAGATTTTGGGATTTGTGTTTGGACTCACGCATACTCATTTCCAAAATTGATGGTGCTTTATTTTGGATTGGTGGAATTGAGTATGTATCTTGAAAATATTGTGGACTGGGTGGAGAAGGAGGACAAGGTGGTTGGAAATTATGCTCGGGGTAAGTGAATCCCCACTGACTCGGTGAAGAGTTGAAATTATTATGGAAATTATAGTTATTAGATGGGGGTATGGGTCATATTGATTCGGATAAGACCAATCCGGCACACTAGGTTGGTCAAAGTTATGATATGCCGGGTTGGTAATATCCGAAAATGAAGTCGGTGTGTAATATGGATTATTATTGAAGTTGGAAAAATTGTTATTATAAGCCATATCACACAATGAAAAACAAAAGAAACAAACAAATAAACAAACAAAAAAGAAAAAAATTCTAACCTAAGTTAGGGTAGACCTATGACCTAGACAACTCCTAACTGATTAGACCGTCCACGGGAGGTTTAGTGTAGACTTTGACCACAAGCTAATCAGCCAGGTCAGGGCAAGGTTGTTGGGAGTTTTTTCCGTCAGAGACGTTCCTTAATTAAATAACCACCAACCTTCGGGCTTTCGGCCCTCAATCCCTTTCCTAGACACTGATTTTGCAAGAGTCAAATTTCAACACTTTTTCCCCTTAGGATAATCTCCTAAGTGAGTTCGAGATGTCCCTAGGGCAAACGTCTATTTTTTTTAAATTAGGCTTAGGTTAGTGAGTGCTGGGATGGTGGTTTTTGGGCTAAGGAAAGGGTAATGAAATCCCCCACCTTATCTTATTTATGGGTTAGTGCCCTTAAAATTGGATTGTGCAAGTGTACAAGATATATTACTAGGATTCACTCAAAGTATGAAAATCTAGCAAGAGATGATTCCTAGTCTACATGCAATGCAAAACGTACCTTGCTCCAGCACTCTTCAACAGTAAAAGTAAATGAATTGAAAAGACACGTGCCTAGAAATGCAAATGTCTAATCAATTTTTAACGTTTCAGCCACTTTTTACTGTTGATTATTATTAACAGGAGTATGGTGAAGCATACAAGAATTTAAGTATTGCAGCAGATGTATTTTACAGAGCAAGTAACCCTGCAGAAATTTGGTCAGAAGTCCACTCTTCCTTGCCGCAGATCCGCGGCTTTGGCCGTGAAATCGCGGCAATTCAGAGAGCTACTGGTCTCTGCTTTCAAGAGCAGAGGCCCAGAGCCACTTATATGACACTGCAATGCAAATTTTCCTGTTTCTTCACCTGTAACCTGCAACAGAGAAGAAAGTTCGTTTAGTTCTTCACTTTAAATCAAAAACCGTTGCTCTCCCCCGGCAACGGCGCCAAAAATTTTATTAGAAGGGGGAGTATAGTGTGGTAGATTGCACAAATATTCAATAAAAGAAAGAAGGTTTAGAGTCAACCTTAAGTGCTTTGATCACTCCACAATGTATTTAAAACGTTTAATGAACCCTTTCCAAATCTCCGTGTAGCATAGGGCTATACGAGTCGATTCCTTAGGGAGAGCTTGCGATGGAAGCGTTACGGTTCGAAGTGAAGATAGAAAACGAAAGTTCTTCTTTGTTTTAAAAGAATGCAAAAGACATGGAAAAAGAAATCAAAGAATTGGTGGATTTGTGCAAAAATCTAATGAAAAGAAATTGAAAACAAGATTTGCTTGGAAAGGAAACTAAAAGAAAGAAAACTTTATAAAAGATTTAAGGATGGAAAAAACCATGACTAGCTAACCTTACTAATTTGCTAAACTTACTAAACTCCGTGATGGTGATGCGTGCCTCATGTTGATTCATCGGCATATGTTTGTCTTGCGTGTTGGTCTAGTTGCTTTCCCACTTGGATGACGGGTGATCATTCTTAGACTTGTCTTGTAGCCTCATAGATGTCATCGGCCTACAAGATAGACTTTCAATAATAGAATCAAAAGAGCGACACTCAAGGGATGCTAAGGGAGAAGATACAACATTCATTAATGGAATTAAAGAAGTTGTACAACAAATAGCATATGGATGGTGATCCATCTCCATGTTCCATCAAGGCACTTGTTCTAAGACAAGGCTCTAAATGAGGCACACATGAATCATATGGAGAATTACAACAAGAACTTGCCAAGCATGAAAGTAACCCATCGGGGATGAAAAAGACTCAACAACTTGCAAGATGAAAAATTAGCAATCACCCAAGAGTTAGTAGTTAGCAAGATTAGTGGTTAGCTAGTCATGTTAGAAGAAGTTAGCTAGCCATAAGAAAGGAAAAGCAAAGCATGAATAAAATTGCAATGAAAGTAAAGCTAGAATTAAAGAAAGCAAGTAAATACTAGAAAATGCAATAGAAGAGAAAAGAGAATGGATTAATCCTTACTTCACAAGTTGTCACCCCTTGGTTTACACAAGCTTTCTCTCTCTTACAATCTCTTTCTTTTTGTAGAATTTCTAGGGAGGAAGAAGACTAAGAGAAATAAAACCTAGAGAAAAATCAAAATACAATCTCTTTCTCTATTCTCTCTTCTCTCCTCTCTCTCTCCTCTCTCTTTGCAAAGACCCTGGTGGTGTATTTATAGCCTCAGAGAGAAGCCTCTGGAACCTGGGTTGTTGGAGAAAATCCCGGGCTCAACAGCCTTGTAACTGCCGCAGATCTGCGGCAGTTGCCGTGGAATTGCGGCAGTATCTTGGCCGTTGAGGCCGAGATTTCTGGTGCGAGTTTGTTACAGGTTGTTAGCCACGTGGTCCTTCTGAAAGTTTGAATTGGCGCGTGGATTTCTCCAGATCCTGGCCTCAACTTTTGGGCTCTCTTTTGGGCTTTGATTTATTTTCCTTTAATTTTTGATAATTAAAGGGATTTTGGGCCTTTTCTCAATTAGAATATGGACCTGCAAAAATAGAGAGAAAAAGATTAAAAAATCACATTTTTATTTACAATATGCATGGTATGGATGTGGTAAAATATGCAAAATTGAATATCAATCATACACATCGTTAGCCTAAACTCGTTCCTTAGATTCCCTTCTAAACTATTCCCTATATGTTCCAGACATTCGGGGCTTGGAACAAAAATGTTTTCTCTTTCTCCCGAGTCGACCTAGTCCCCTATAGTGATATATGGTTGAGAGTTTTTAGCCGACCTGATAGTCATAAATGACTCTGAGTTTGACGTTGTTTTAGGCATGGACTGGTTGGTCACTGCCTATGCTCTCATTGACTGTAGGAAGAAGAAAGTTACTTTTTGGGTCCCCAGTCATTCAGAATTTGAATTCCATGCTAGGGATGTAACTCTGGAGCAAGCCTAACTCAAGAAGAGACAATTGAAGGGAGTGCTAGATTCCTTTAACTCTAAGGAGCAGGTTGATATGCCTAAGGTGATATGTGAATATCTTGACATCTTTCTTGAAGATCTCTCTAGACTACCCCCTGTTCGAGAGATTGAATTTAGTATCGAAGTTTTGCTTGGAACAACCCCTATTTCCAAGGCTTCGTACCATATGGCTTCGGTGGAACTAGTAGAACTAAAGAAGCAGATTTAAGAATTGCTCTATAAGGGGTGGATCCGACCGAGTGCTTCACCCTGGGGTGCTCCGGTCCTTTTAGTCGAGAAGAAGGATGGTAATCAGTGACTATGCATTGATTACCGGAATATCCCTTACCTCGGATTAATGATCTCTTCAATCAACTAGAGGGGGCACAATATTCTCTAAGCTAGATCTCCATTCTGGTTATCACCAAGTGCAGGTGAAAACTGAGGATGTGCCTAAGACTGCTTTTTGGACGCGATATAGACATTTCGAGTTCCATGTTATGCCATTCGGAGTCACCGATACTCCTGCGGCATTCATAGACTCGATGAATCACGTCTTACTCCATACTTAGATCAATTTGTCGTGATCTTCATTGATGATATCCTGATCTATTCTACGACCAAAGAGGAGCACACTTAGCACTTAAGGACTGTCTTGCAAACTCTAAGACAAGAGAAGTTATATACAAAGCTTAGTAAATGCTCTTTTTGACTAGACCATGTCTCTGTTTTCCATTGATTTTGCGAAAGGAAAAACTTACAAAAAAAGAGTCGAGGAGCTAAATTACAAGTAATTCTTTGCAGGAAGAAGATTACAGGTAGATCTCCTCTGAGATTTCTGGGAAAATATGCCAGTAGAAATCTGATCAGCGCGCGATCACTTTATCCCTTTGACGATGCGATCAGTCAGATGATCGAACTGCCTCCTAACAAGACTCCCTTCTCGCTTGGTTCGGGGAATCGGAGAACAGGGGATCGGTAGAGTCCTCTTATTGCTTCTCGAGCTGCCTCCGCTTAAGAATTCCTTCTCGCCTGGTTCAGGAAATTTCTTGAGAAGAAGGAAGGTCTTAGGGTATTAGCACCCTGAATTTATCCTTGTAGGATTAGAGAAGTAATTCTCTGTGTTCTTGGAAGCGAGAGAGTAGATCTCTAATCTCCTCTCTATCCTGGCTCATTTCTCCTCCTCCTCTTGCCCGTCTTCTCGTGCCGTGTGCCTCTGGTAGGCTATTTATAAGGGGAACAGGGGTATAATCGCCCTCTAAATCTGGAAACAGATTGAGTCAATCTATTTTGTATCTAGAAAGTAGCCTTGCCGTGAGGCTAGAATTAGCTGTTGTGAAGCTAGGAATAGCATATAGCGCTAATCTCTTGATTTGCTCCGCTAAATGAGGAATACTCCCTTGATCCTTTCTGGTTAATTGAGAGATCTCCCCTAATCTTCTTACCTGGTTGGGAGAGTCAAAAGATCATGGCAGGCAACTACCAAATTTGATTTCAATCAACATGATCTCATCTGGAGATTTGCTTAGTCAAAATGACTATAAAGGACTTGCAGCGGAGTCGTTGCGTTGAGCTCATAGCAGAGCTGGGAGAAGCTTCTGGCGAAGCTAGAAGAAAGCTCTCAGCGAAGCTAGATAAAACTTGTGGCAAAGCTGCTAGTTAACCTTTTGCGCGATTGCATGGAGCTTCGGGCGAAGCTAACTTTCTGCAGAGTTAACTGAGCATTTTCAGGCGAAGCTATAAGTTAGCTTGCAGCGAGGCTATGAAGGAGCTCCCTACGATGCTAAGCAACTTTGGTTTCTCATGCGAGATTTATCTCGTGGGTTCGTGCGAGACTAAGTGTTGAGCTAACTTAGTGTCTCTGGACCAGCTTAGGCCTTCTCATGAGCTTTTAAGGATGATCTTGGCTTACTGTCTGCTTCACTGGATCAGTAGGGTCCAAGTTGTTGATTCGTCCCTTTGAGATGGGTGAAGAACTGGTCGTCGGCTTGTCTGCCAGTTGTCTTTTGTAGATATCAACAAGTTAGATATTGTTCAGACTAATTAGAAATCTTGTCTTTTTTAGAGTGTCAACAAGACCCCCTTCAAAGTTTTCGTAAGTCTGCAATGGAATGGTTCAAATTTTGAAATATTTTGAATTGCTTTGATTGATGGCACGTGAAATGCGAATGTCACCATAGTGGTTGAGTCTAGCCTCGCTTTCAATCCTGCTTTCAGATTGGAATAAGTCCGCCATGAAATCGTGTAGATTCGCGTCTGGGTCTCCCGAAGTAGCTTCATTTTAAATTGGGGTTAGAAGGGCATTTCTTTCCCGAGGCTAACCGTTTTTTTTGCAAGTTGCGAGAAGGGTTGCTCCCTTTTTTGAGGTTAAAATAACCTCTCTTACATTAATGAGGGAGATTATTCCCTTTTTCAAAGTTCAAATAACTTCGTGTGCATTTCCAAGGGAGACCGTTCCCTTTCTCAAGGCCAAATACTTGAATGCCTTAAATTCGCCTGTGCTTCCAATCTCGAAGTAGCAGTGGCCTGGTCAGGCCATGATGCCTATAAATAGGACACTTGTAATCCTTCTTAGAGAAACATACTTTTCTCTTTCTGAAAAGTTTGTTCATGACATCTCCTCGTTGCCCAGGGAAGGAGATTCAGATCTCTGAAACAGTGGGGACGCCCACTCTGGTCGTTAACTGGCCAAGAGCTGGTGAGTCTCAGCCATCCAGTGATTTTCAGGGAGTTTATCTCCCTTAGCTTTACCAGCTATCTTAGCGATTAAATTCCCTTGGTCTTTGCGTTTGGCTGACTTTCAGAAAAGGGTTTTAGCCCTATTTTTCAGCTTCTCGGCGAATTTAGCATTATCGCTCTTTTTATGTAGAGTCGTTGCCTTGATCTGTCTGCCTGTTGAATTTGCCATATAAGCAAGGCTTAGGACTTGGTCCTTTTAAGGTTGAGCCAGTCTTGCCATATAGGTGGGATCAAGACTGCGTCCCTCTGGGCCAATCTGGCCTAGCCATATAGGCGAGGCTAGGACTTGATTCTTTTTTAGACTTTTCCAGCCTAACTGCCTTAGACGGGGCTAAAACTTGGCTTATGCTAAGCTAGTCTATCATTACTGAGCAAGCGAGGCTATCCTCTACTTAGCTAAAATCCATCTTGAAGGCACAACTAGATAGCTTTGCCTAAAGAATTTTGACTTAGCATTCCACCTTCTTTTTAATTTGATGCTAACTTATTTTTTGTTTGCATTGCAACGAACTGTGCTCGCTAGTCTTTCATCTTGATGAAAGGGACCAGAAACTTGCCTCTTAATTTTCAAGTTGAAACTTTGACCATAAGTAGGCGGAACATACTGGAGCAGCTGATGCATGTTCCAAGAAGAGGTTGGCAGTTGCTCATCTGAGATGATCTACTTTGGGAAGGGGCTAGTAGTCGTTTATCTGAGATGATCCACTTGGGAAGGCGGACGTCACCAGTAAGGTCTCAGATTCTTCCTTTGCCAATTTTATTTAAGGAAGATCTAGCTTTCTGGTGGTAACCAATCCCTTTTCAATTTTGATTACGGAAGATCCAGCATCAAAGAAGATCCAGTTTCTCGATGGCGAAATCTACCAATAAGCGAAGGATTACGACCTTGTGCAGGATGAAGACCTTTTGTGTCCAGTTGGTTTGGCTTATCACCCTGAAAGTAGATAGGACAACTTGTATGCCTTTGGAGCAAAGATTTTGTTGTATGAAAGACAATCTTGATGTAGTATCAATGTATCTCCCCTTTTGAATTAATAAAAATATTTATTTTTTGCTTATCTACTTTGTTCCCCATCATTTTCGATTCAAGAACACCTGGAATGGACTAGCTTAAGTAAGTCTTTTCCTTAGGAGAAAATGAAAGTTCTTAGTGGAGCTAAGCTTCCAGTGAAACTGAAGACAGATTTTCAACTAAGTCAGGAACAAGTTTCTGGCAAAGCTAGCACTGAATTTTCGCGAATCTAGATATGAGCTCTTAGCGGAGCTAAGACTCGTCTTTTAGCGAAGTTACTCAAGCGTCACGCGAGGTCAACGCTGAACTCACAACGGAATTAGCCCTTGGCGGGGCTGAAGTAAAGCTTCTCGGGAAGGTGCTTAGGCGCCATTTCAAATTGATTTGAAACAGTCGCCTGCGCTCTTTTGAGGAGTCGAAATTAAGACATTTTATGTCTATAAAAGCCCGATTAGGCTGAAAGAGAGAGAATCACTTCTCTTTGAATTTTCAGAGAAACAAGTCTCTTTCTCCTCTTTCTCTTTCGTTAAGATTTTTAGAACTTTTTAGTTCTTCCATGGCTCCCAAAAGACGAGCAGGTAAAGAGGCTGCAACCTCTGTGACGGAGGGGCCTTCTCCTCCTCCAGTCATCGAACGCCCCATTGTGGGTAGGGATTTTATTCAAAGATTTTCATCTCTTTTGAAGCCAATTTCTGGCTATTTCATGATAAACCCGGAGTGATTCATCATGTCCAGTGATATCAGGGAGTCGCTTTCCTTTAATTCAAATCCACCAAATTTTGGGGGATTTAATTCCCCTTCAATTTCGTGAATTGAAATTTAGAAATCGATTGGTCTCTTCTCCAAGCTTCTATGCGAAGTTAACCCTTAGAACTATCCACGTTCCATCACATGGCAAGCCGCGAAGCTAGCTCTTGAAGCGTAGCTGGAAAAAGGACCTTAAAGTCCTTTGAACAATTTTTTGCACAAGTACCCATATGGCGAAGTTAGCCCTTGAGGGCTTCTTTGCATCCTATTCAGCGATAGAATGTTAGGCTAAATTTCTAGAGCAAAGCTAACACTAGGGTATTTTCTACATTCTGCCTTCATACAGAATGCGAAGCTACGCTGCAGTCGCGAAGCTGAGCTTCAGGACAAAGCTAATGCTAGGCTAGCTTCGCTCAGAGTGCGAAGTTATGCCTTAGCAAAAATTTTTTCTTTAGTTTTCTTTTTCTTCAGCTAATGAACTGATATAGCTTCTTTTTGTTTTTGCAGTGCACCATACCCCGGGTTCTTTGAACAGTCTCTTTGGAACAGCCAGAGGACAAGATGGCAATGTTAGCCTACAATTCCAGGGGGCAAGTCTCATTATTCAGCGAGCAGAGTGCTCCTGGCCGGGATGCCCTTATATACGCCGGAGATCAGCATACTATGAGGAGCATCTTAACTACTACTCCTCTCTAGTATTGTGACCAGAGAATCTATCAGAAGCCTAGTTTTATGTTCGGAGATGCAGCGCCAGATACCGATCACCAGCTGCTGGCCGGAAAAGGGCAGTGGATTTTCAATCTGGATGGCGAGGAATATTATCTCCCATCTAGCAAGCGTCATTTTTCATTGTCTTTCTTCCAATGCGTGATGAGGGTTCCGAAGATGAAGTGGCAAGTGACTCGGACTACCGACACCATTCACGTGGGAAAATTGATAGCTCTTTCTCTCAGTTATACAAGGCGGGTCCTCCTCGCTGCGTATTGGGTCTCCACCCTGGGAACGTTCTCCCAGACATCCCAGTGGGGGAAAAATCTCGTCGTGACTCAGACTCTTGGAAACTAATTCTTCAAGGCTCGTGGTAATTATCCAGCCACTGATTTCAGGACCCCTGGGTGGATTCATCCCCCTAAGGCCTGGTGAAGGGACTTGATATTATATGTCTTGGCCTATTTTGAAGAGGATCTAGAGAGATTGGGACTCTATGAGGCTGTCAGTGCAACCTGTTACGGCATCCAAATGAGCGTAGCGAACTTTTAAGCCATCTTTGAGTTATACTGCCCAGCTATAGGGACTTTCTTCACCCCTGTAGGATAATTGGGCATGGCTTTGCACAAGATGTGGGAAGTCTCTACTCTACCCTTGGGATCTCTCCCATATGAAGAATATTTCCCGTGCGAGGCGAAATTGGCACTTCTAGAGAAACAGGAGCCTACCTTGTTCGAGACTTATTGGGAATTGATGTGCCACCTTTACATTTGCTCGAGTATGCATGGGAGCCATAAGGGAGCTTCATGTAGTTCGAAAAGCTGGGGGAATTATTTGTTCCCCACCCTGGAAGATGCTCCTGAAGCAGCTCACTGCGGGGTTACAGACGAGGACATTTTCTGAAAGATGTAAGAACACTCCTAAGAAGATATGTTTTAGATGAAGATGATGGACCCTATGAGAAAGGTGATATTCTCCAGAGTTTCCATCACCAGGCTCATCGATCGATGTCCCGGAGGGCACTTTTGGCCGAGTTTTTATCAGTTTGGCTGAAGAGATGTGTGGTATCATCTTCTTCTGGCGACGTCATTCTTCCGACCGTCTTATTGTCGGCTGTTTGTCTAGTCCATGGTCATTCCCTTGGAGTTCTTCCGGCAATGGTGTGTTGTATTCAGCGGGGCCTTCATGCATTAACGAAGGCTTTTTGTAGGCCACCAACGACGAAGAGGGCAAAATGCACTATCCTGCCTTGCAACGGACCAAACCCCAGGATCAGTTTGCCATACACCTATTTGATGGCATGGTTCGCCCTTCACTACCCTTCTATTATCTAAGCTAGCGAGGAGCCTCCAGAAGGTGTCCGAATGGCGCTTCTTCGTCGGTTTGAGGGATGTTCTTGGTCACGGATTTATGTGATCGCGGTTCGCAAACTGCTGTGCCGACATGACGTCTACAGTCTTTTTCAGTGCTTTCCCTATATTGGCGATGCAGGTTATGGCGAAGAATTCATGGATGTAGGAGATGGGTAGACATCACTGAGCCGGGGGGTCTTCGAATGACTAGTTAGCATCCGGCCATCCCACCTAGTATACAGGAGCGGGGTGATTAGTCTCTAATTTTGCATAATTTTTATCACATTCTCATATTTATTTCATGTAAAATTTTGCTAATAAAACCTTACTTGCTTGATCCTAGGTCCATGGTGTGCAAACGAAGAAGAAGACCTAAAGCACCATTTAATTGGTGATTAAAAGCTTACCAAGTAGCCATTGACTTTAGGGTAAAGATTTTATCAGCCTAGGGTATCAAATCGCAAATCCAGAAGATCAAGGCATCAGAAGACAGTCTGAGCGACGCGCTGTCCGAAGCCAGGCGCGCGCCGCCCTGGCAGGGCCGCGTTTCCGCGGCCCTTTGGGCCCGTGCGCGCCTGCGCTTTGGGCCACGTGTCGTTCACGTGGTCCCCTTTCCCCTGGTGCCTAAAAATACCCCCAGGGGTCTTCAGTTTGAGCAGATCCAGAGTTAGAGCAAGTTGTGTAGTCTTATTTTTAGTTTGTAGTTGTTGTCGTTATTCTTCTTCTAGTTTTAGTTTTAGCTATTAGAGTGAAAGAGAGAGAGTGTAAGTGTTGTATTTGAAGGGTGACAAGCTAATACAAGTACTACTTCTCTTTCTTCTTTCAATTTACTTGTGCTTTCATTTGCTTTTAATTCCTTGTTGTAGTGCAACTCTTTTTACTCTTTACTTCTCTCCTTTGTAGTGTAACTTATCTTCTCTCTACTTCTTTTCTTTTTGTTGCTTCTTTCTTACCATGTCTAACTAACTCCACCATTGCATGGCTAACTAACTACTAACCCACTAATTTTTAACTTCTTGATTGATAACCCGAATGAATCAATAGTGTCAAACAAGCCTTGTGCAAATGAAAGCTATGGCATCTAAAGACGAGGGTTCTAGCGCTAACTTCCTACAAGTATTTACCTTCTTATATTTCATACTTAAATTATTTTTGATGATCTATGGGTGTTGTACTTTGCTTGTTGTTGTAAGTTAGAGAATTTCCTTTTAACTTAGCCAATACCATTAGTGCACTCGTGTCTTCCCGTATTCTCGTCTTCTATTGGATCTTGATAAGGGAATGTCCGAGTTTTTACCGTGTGAAGCTAAGTTTTAGGATGAACTTTAACTCGATTTCCACGTGAATAGTTCCAATGCATAAGGTTATGTTCGCCTATGATCCATTGTGAGGCTATCTTCCAAAAAATTAGAAATTAGTGGGAGCACTTAGTAGAAAGTTAGCCATGCGCTTTTACAACTAAAAAAAAAAATCTACTTTTACAAACCACCAAAACATTTTTTCAACAATTCTTAAAAACAACTTGTTTTCACTTTTCAATTCTTTATTTGAAAATAAGAACTTTCTTTCTTTTTGAATTTTGAAGCCGCATCAAGCTTCCATCGCTCTCCCTCCTTGTGGATACGACCCGTATAGCCACTTCGCTACTACGGAAGGATCGCAAAAGCAGTAATATCAACCCACACTTCCTTCTCTTATTTTAGTGCTTGGCTTTTGCCGATCAAATTTTGGCGCCGTTGCCGGGGAGGGAACGGCTTTATTGTTCACTACTAAAGATTGTTCTTTTTGTGTGTAGGAGAAGTACCAAGGAGCTCACTATCACGGAAAGCGAAAGAGGTGGCCAAGGACATTGCGCGAGGATTCATTTGCCCACGGAAAAATTCATGTAAAAGCGAGTTTTTCCGTTTGAAGTACTAACAAACTCGTTTGCAGGGTTGCCGAAAGCCGCTAAAAATTGCTTTCTAAAATTTTAGTTTCCTTGGATGCTTCACCTTATGCATGTATAATAAACTCAACAGAAATTCACTTGTTGCTTAATTGAAATTTGGATTAAACTTTTGCATTTAGGGCACGTGTCTATTTTAATTCATTTCAATTTCTGTTGAAGAGTGCTGGAGAAAAGGTACGTGTGCATTCATATATAATAGGATCAACATTTTGAAGTGATTTACCGCTTTGAATGTTAACTTGTTGTGAATAAACAGCATACTTGCACAATTAACATTAAGGGTAAAACCCAAATAAACAAGATAAGCTGGGAATTTCATCACCCTTCCTTAGCCCAAAAATCATTTTCAAGTGCACTCAAACTTTCCCAAGCCTTAACTAAAAATTAATAGACGTTGGCCCTAGGGACATCTCGGACTCACTAAGAGATTAACCGAGATTGGAAATTATAAGAACTATACTCCTCTAAAATCGGTGTCTAAGGAAAGTGGATTTAGAGGTAAAGCCTTGAAAGCTCCGTGGTTTGGCATAATTAGGTCCGTGGCTCCGCCCGAATACCCCCCCCCCCCCCGAGCTTTGCCTTTTCCTGGCCGATTAGCTCGTAGTCGAGTTCCTGCAACAACCGCCATCGGAGAATCGACCAGTTAGAAGTCGTCTAGGTCCAGGTACCTTAGACTAAGGCTTGTGGTTGTTTTTTCCTTTCTTTTGTTTGTTATATTATTCTTTTCGATTGTTTGTTATTTTTACGTTGTTTGTGGCGTGCTGCAAGCAAGAGTGGGTGAGAGATCCTGTATCTTCCCAATTAACTAAAAACACCTCTCTACCCTTGCATCCAGAATCGGTGATGGCTTCACTTCAGGATAGATTTTACCCGATCAGAACTTCGCTTCCATCTTACATAAAACTTCCTAAAGCAAATGAAAATAACTTCGAGTTAAAGCCCCAATTCATTAACACTCTTCCCAATTTCATGATTTAGAATCGGAGGACGCATACTTCTTTGTTAGGGAATTTGGAGAAGTATGTCTCATGATGCGTATACCCTGTTGACACTTTAAAAAAGATAAGATTCTTACTGGCTGAACAATGTCTAAACTTGTTGACATTTACAAAAGACAAGTGACAGACAAGTTGACGACCAGTCCTACACCTATCTCCGAGGGACAAATCAGCAACTTCGACTCTACTGATCCAGTAAAGCAGACAGTGAGCTCAGAATGTCTCTGAAGAGACCTCAGCAGGTCTAAGATGTTAGGTTAGCTCAACACTTAGCATCACATGAGCCCAAAGGGATAGCCTCGCCTGAGAGGCTAAGATCGCCTAAATTCACCTTGGAACCGTTCAAAGCTCCATCAGGAAGCTAACTTACAGCTTCGCCTGAAGTGCTCAAGTTAACTCCGTAGAGAGTTAGCTTCGCTCGAAGCCACACGCAATCGCACAGATGGTCGGTAGCTTCACCACAGATGATTATCCAGATCCGCTGAAGAGCTTTCTTCTAATTTCGCCAGATGCTCTTTCTAGCTCCTCTATGAGCTTGACGCGGTAGCTCCGCTGCGGGTCTTTCATGGTCAACCTTTGACCAATTAAATCTCCAGATTGTTGGCCCAGAGGCCTTCCACTCTAGTTTTGATGATGATTAACTCATGTAATTATGTTTACTAATTATCTTGTGATGTTTAGTTTTCAGATCATTAATCAAGATATTAGTTGGTGATTGCTTCAACAAAGGAGTTTTGAAGCCTTTCACCTGGTGATTCCAGAGCCCGAACATCAAGATCATTATAGCACTCGTTGGAGTCTAGCTCGGTGGATCGCGGAGTTTTGGATCGAGTCGACTTGAATACGGAGTTCATTAAGAAGACTTAGGTATCCTAGTTTAGTTTGTGTTTTAGATCCATGTGTAAAGATTAGATAGTTGATATGCTAAAGTTCACAACACACACGTTTTATGTTTTTGAATATTGGTTTTTCGGTTTTTGGTTTAACCGATATTAGTTTTCATGAATAGTTAAAGATCAAAACAAGTTTACATGTGTTTATGTATATTAGATATGTTCTATATGCATGCATGCTTCATATCTTAAATAAACTTAGTTTGACATACCTATTCATGTGTTTTAGAGTTTTGGTATTTTAACAAAACATATATTTGGAATTAAAGCCAAAAACATGGATATGTATATGTTTCATCTATATTGGACTTATGTCCATATGCATCATGCCTAAATGTGTTTAAGTATCATGTTTTTGTATTTAAATGAGTTTTAGGAAAAATCAGATTTCCTATTGAAAAATCTGAGTTTGGAAAAATACAGTTTTTTTATTTTTGGTAATTTTTTCATAACACAAAAATGGTTCAAAATATTTGATATTTGTGTTGAAATTTTTAACACATGTTTGTATATCTTATAAAATGTTAGAAACTATTTTTGTGAATTTTTGGAAGATTTATGGGAATTTTTAGAATAATTTTTAACTCAGTTTTCTGACCCAGAACCCTGCCTGCCAGGCTCTGGCGGTCGATCGGGCCGGTCGACCGGATCCAGAGTCGACCGACCGGGTCGGTCGACTGATGTGCACAGACCTGTGCACGTTGGACAGATTCCTGGGCCGGTCGACCGGGTGGTCGACCGGCCAGAGTGCTTTGCTCTCTGTTTTTTTGACAGTCGACCGCGGGCCTCCAACGTCATTTTTTTGACCGTTGGCGGTCGACCGGGCGATCGACCGCCAGCCGCCAGGACTGTCAAATAGTCCCAACCGCTAGTTTTTGATGAAGGGCTATTTAAGCCCTATTTCTTTGGGATTTTGGTAAGATTTTTTAGAGCAAAGATTTCTCCTATTCCTAAGTGTTTTTACAAGGTTTTCAAAAGTGTTTTAGAGCCAAAAGATTCATCTTATTTGTTTTAAAGTGTTTTGTTTATTTCAAAGAAAATAGGTTTTGGGAATTAGTTTCTTGAACTAAAAATCTACATCTATTTGGTATTTTCTTGAGAGATTTTCTTTGATCAAAATACTTGTTTTCCACACTTGAGCTATATCTCCTATCCTAACTATTTAGGATTATTTGTTTGTGGGAAAAGGATTTAGTTTGTTGTTGAGATATACCACTTGTTTAAACCTTTCTTTGTTGGTTGCTCCCTCTTTGGTAGAGTTAAGGTTGTGGTTTACTCCCTCTTGGTGAGGTGGAATTGGTTGGTATTTGTATCCCTCTTCGGTAGAGGTGGATTGTGCTTGTATCCCTCTTCGATAGAGGTGGATTTGGTAGAGTTCGGTACTCCGGTCTTCGGTAGACCATTTGTATTGCCTCGGTGGAGGTTGTATTAGTTGAGAGAGGAGTTTGGTACTCCTAGTGGATTGAAAATCCTTCTCGGTGAAGGCGGGGACGTAGAGCTCGGTGCTCGAACCTCGAAACACATCTCCTTGTTTGCGTTTGATCGATTGGCTCTCAACTCTCTCTTTTATTTGTGTATTGCATCATTCATGTTGTCATATCTTATATGCTTGTGTTGTGCCTTGCATCTATTCATATTGCTCGTTCATATTATATGCTTGGCTTTTGTGTGTGTGCCTCACTTGTGCTTAACCACGAGAACTTCATATAGCGCCTCAACTCTTATTCAGAGGAATCAAGAGGAGTTAGTCCAGAGCCCTTCACGGGAATTCGGCTACACTCGTTGGTTGTACTAATTGTTATTGCAAATCAGTTTTAATTTCCGCATTTAGTTCATTAGATTAGCCTTATCACCTATTCACCCCCCTCTAAGTGATTTCAATTGGTATCAGAGCCTACACTCCTAATATTTGGTTTAACACTTGTTTTCCAAACTTGAGCTATATCTCCTATCCTATCTATTTATGATTATTTGTTTGTGGGAAAAGGATTTGGTTTGTGGTTGAGATATACCACTTGTTGTAAACCTTTTTTTGTTGGTTGCTCCCTTTTTGGTAGAGGTTGAGGTTGTGGTTTACTCCCTCTTGGTGAGGTGGAGTTGGTTGGTATTTGTATCCCTCTTCAGTAGAGGTGGATTGTGCTTGTATCCCTCTTCGGTAGAGGTGGATTTGGTGGAGTTCGGTACTCCGGTCTTTGGTAGACCATTTGTATTGCCTCGGTGGAGGTTGTATTGGTTGAGAGAGGAGTTTGGTACTCCTAGTGGATTGGAAATCCTTCTTGGTAAAGGCGGGGACGTCGAACTCGGTGCTCGAACCTCGAAACACATCTCCTTGTTTGCGTTTTATTGATTGGCGCTCAACTTTCTCTCTCTTTTATTTGTGTATTGCATCATTCATATTGTCATATCTTATATGCTTGCGTTGTGCCTTGCATCTATTCATATTGCTCATTCATATTATATGCTTGGCTTGTGTGTGTGTGCCTCACTTGTGCTTAACCACGAGAGCTTCATATAGAGCCTCAACTCTTTTTCAGAGGAATCAAGAGGAGTTAGTCCAGAGCCCTTCACGGGGAATTCGGCTACACTCGTTGGTTGCACTAAGTGTTGTTGCAAATCAGTTTTAATTTCCGCATTTAGTTCATTAGATTAGCCTTATCACCTATTCACCCCCCCTCTAGGTGATTTCACAGATGAGATCAAATCAATTCAGGATCAAGATCAAATCTGAGATCAAATTTGGTAGTTGTTTGCCATAATCTCTGACTCTCCTAAAACAAGTAAGAGGATCAGCGGAGGTCTTCCAATTATATGGAAAGAATCAAAACAGATCAGGAGATGGACACTATCTGCTGTTCATAGCTTCGCAGAAGCTGATTCTAGCCTCGCAGTAAGGCTACTTTTCAGATTTAAATAGATTGACTCAATCTGTTTTCAGATTTTCAAGGGACAATTATACCCCTGCTCTCCCTATAAATAGCCCACCAGGGGTACAAAGAAAAAAGGAGCACGCGCACAGACAAAGAGACGCACAGAGAGAGGCGGCTAAACAGAGATCTATTCTCTAGCTTCCAAGAATTCAGAGAATTCAGAGAACTATTTCTCTAGTCAGGGTGTTGATATCCTAATACCTTCCTTCCTCTCAAGGAATTTTCAGAACCAGGCGAGAAGAAATTCCCAAGTGAAGGCAGTTTGAGAAGTAACGAGAAGGTTCTACCAACCCTCTGTTCTCCGATTCCCCGAACCAGGCGAGAAAGGAATCTTATCGATCGCATCGTCAAAGGGACAAAGTGGTCGCACGCTGACCAGACTCCTATCGGCACACTTCTCCAGAATCTCAGAGGAGATCTACTTGTAATCTTTTGTGTTACTTGTAATTTAGCTCCTCAAACCCTTTTTGTAAGTTTTCCCCTTTACAAAATCAATGGAAAACAAGATGGCGACTCCGCTGGGGAATGATTTCTCCACTGCTAGAATCAAGTGTCGCAATGCGACGAACAGACTTTCGGGTCTATCTCTGAATTTAAGAAAGCCGGTGCGGCCAGAGCCCCTCTGGCTAAGTCTTCAAAGCAAGTCTCCGCAAAGACAGATGAGGCTCTTTGCGAGCCTACTGCGGTCCTCTGGCGCAACAGGGAAGCAGGCCCATAGTGCAAGCCTATCACTTTCGAGAACCTGGTTGTTCACTTCGACCAAGGAAAATTTGAAGAAGTCCTCTCTGGGGGCGGTCTAATGCTTCATGCACGGAAGCATAGAAAGGTCTCCACGGCCAAGGCCTCAGAACGGAAACCAGAAGCAGAATTCTGCCGACACCCCTCAGCCTCGCGTGTGGCTAATCAAGTTCCCTGCGAACCTAGGTCTCCTTTGTCAAAGCAGATGTGGAGGCCAAAGCAGAAGGCTCTATATAAAGCCTCAGGCGTAGCTACGCCACAAGTGCGTCTCTCTTGCGAAGAAAAAGGCAAGATGCCTGCCTGCTCCAACGAGGCTGCTGGCTGCGAAGTCACAACGACGACCATACCTTCTCCCAATTCAAGAGCAGTAACGCCTCGCGCCAGCCTCGTTCTCATGGGCGAAGCTACTATACCTTAGGGTACACATGATGTTCATAGCCGCGAAGTTGGAACCAAAGCGTACAGCTGCTTCGTTCCCCAGTTCTTCAAGTACTAAGCTCGCTCCTCGCAGAAAGCTAAGGGATTGTCCCTAAGTGCTGATAGCCGTGCTTATGCAGCTTCAGCACCCAAAGGCATTTCCAAAGCTTTTAGCTATGAATTTAGAGCCAAAGCACTATCTAAGGCTAATCATGTTCACAGCAACCTAGTGGATAAAGCACCACAGCGTGCTTCGCTCCCAAGTCCATCAAGCGCTAAGTTCGCGCTTTGTAGCGGAGCTAAGTGATTATCCCTAAGTGTTGACAGCGGTGCTTATGCAGCTTCAACACCCAAGGATATTCCCAAGGTTCTTAGCCGCGAAGCTAGAGCTAAAACTCTATTTAGTGCTAATCCCCTGTGCGGTGATAAAAGGAGCAGGACATCGTCCTATGCGCAATCCAACAGAGCCTCTGCGCTCAATCGTTTAGGCCTAGCTGGGTCTAACTTGCGAGAATTCTTGACAAGTAAACGAAAGTCAGAACCTTTCCAAACTTCTTCCTCTTGTTGTCAACAAGTGGGATGTCAGTTGGTGACAGTCCACTCGGTCTATTACCGGCTAGGACCAATCCCCGCCACTCCTCCAGGCCGACGATCAGTTTTTGATCGACTGTCGGTGCAAGCTCCGTGAAACATCGTAAAAGGAGCATATCGCGAGATTTACCCTCTGTATCCGTTAACATGACCGGAAGAGGACGAGAGCTACACAGGGGTAGACGAGCATCCCACGACACTCCCTACGGCTCTTCAGATCCAGATTATAGGCCCGGCTTAGGCGAAGTCTTGGTACATAAAGAAGGTATCTTCCGCAACACCAGATCTAGGGTTGCAATACCCTACAGTTATGAACAGCCATCTTCCTCAACTACAGTAGCCTCACCAAAACCCAGGAGAGGATCAGTCCAATGGTCTGATGAAGAGGATGAAGACAGTGGGTATGCCTCTTCGGCGACAGTCAGCTCAGTGCGAACAGATAGAGTATCAGTGAATATGGTTGAAAACGGTAATGATGACCTTTATCGACGTCTGGAAGCTCAGGAGCAAACTTCTAAGACCTAACAAGAAGCTTTGGACAACATTCAACAGATGCTCACTCAACTCCTCAATAACCGGAATAATAATGATACCGGAAGTAACCATGATGAGGAAGAACATCTTAGCAATGAACAGCCAAGGACGGAGAAGTCGAAGGAGGGTTCTTCTTTGGATGCTGAAGTCCTTAAAGGCATCCAAGCTCAAATTGCATCCCTAGCTCAGAGGGATGAATTAAAGAAAGTAGGGGCAGTCCGTCGTTACCCGTTGGAGTGGGATTCAGTGCCATACCCACCAAAGTTTAAACCACCAACGTTACATACGTACGATGGAAAGAGCTCGCCAAACCATAGCACATCTACTATTTCTGGTCTCAGACCGGTAATGTTATAGACAATGATGCTATCATGGCTAGGCTGTTCATTGGCACCTTAAAGGGGGTAGCATTTGACCGGTTCCGAGTCTCCCTCCGGGTTCCGTCAATTCCTGGATCGACCTGGAAACCCTATTCCTTTCTCGTTTCTATGAGGACGATACCGAGGTAACCATGGACAAGCTCCTCTCCACTGTGCAGAAGAAGGGCGAATCTGTCCGTGACTACATTGAGCGGTTCAGAAACTTGTCTTTGATGTACCCAGCAGGGATGCCATTACCCATGCTCTTACAGATGTACAGGCACAACATCTTAGACCAAGTGGAGGTTCGTATGGGGGCTGTCAAAACTCATACCTGAAAAGAACTGGTCGAGCAAGCCGAGATAGCCGAAAAGTCGGCTAAAAAGTTCGAACCATCCACCTCTAAAGGCAAATGGGGTATGAATAATAAAGGACATAGCGACATGGTGCAGCCTTCTCAAGCCAAAGGAAAGGATAGTATGTCTGTAGAATTGTCAGGGGATGTGCAGTCGAAGCCCAAGAAGAGCGGCTTCAATAATCAGGAGTCCAAGTTTCCTACAAAACAATACTCCTTCAAAGATGATCAGGTGGCCACAATATTCTATTTACTCCACAAAGGGAATAAATTGAAGCTGCCGGATGCTCGACGTCCCAATGAAATAGGACGCACGAATGATCCCAAATACTGTCTCTTCCACAGGATGATTCACCATCCTACTGACAAGTGCTTTGTCCTCAAGGACAGAATTCAAGCTTTGATCGACGCCGGAGTCCTGACACTAAAGTCAGAACAAAAGAAAGTCACTGCAAATATGGTGACCCTCGAGTTCGGCAAAACCCCAAAGGTCACAGTTCCTAACGGGACTTATCCAGTCCCTGCGCCGCGGCTGGAAATCACACATTCTGCAGTTAAAACTCAAGATAATAAGGATCTTGTTCCCTTGACACTGGAGACAGGGGAAATTATGTGGATACACTCAGACCTTGCCCAAGACGAACAATGGGATTCAAAGAAGTCCAAGTCGAAGGGCAAATCTTGCAATGTCATCTCCATCCTGCCAGACGATGACAATCTTACATCAGCTTCTCTCAGCGATTCTGAAAGGGAAAAGCACGCTTGCACGATGCAGGCTGATGTACCTCACCCGACGGGTACTCGATCTGGAAAATCATACTTAAAACAATATGAGAAAGTTACTGATGAGACACAACAGCAAACAACGTCAGTACAAGTACCAGCATCTACTTCGGTTCCAACCAAGGGAAGGAGAAGCCTAAGGAAGTCAGGTTCGACCATGTCCTAAAGAAGCCTTCAGGACCAGGGCTAAACACGCCCTTTCGTTTTGACATATTGGCCCAACTGGCTAATATCCCCACTCGTATTACCATACACGAGCTCCTTCGTCTCTCAAAAGAGACAAGAGAAGCACTTAGAGATGCGCTGGATGATTCAAAATCATTCCTGACGTATATGCCAGAAATTCCTAAAGATGACGCTCAGTCTTCTTGCCCTGAATGCCATCATGTACAGTCAAAGATACCCGCTATTACCTTCACAGCGAAAGATATGCTTCTCAAGGATAACAAGCATGATCGACCTCTGTACTACACCGGATACATCGGTTCAACATGCATTAAAAGGGTACAGGTTGATCCAGGGTCTGCACTCAGCATCATCCTCAAAAGGCTCCTCTACTTCCTCGGTATACCACTATATATGTTGTCCGCAACCACTACACCAATATACGGTTTTAATGCCGGGAGTAGTTATTCACTTGGAAAAATTTGACTCCGTTGTCGAATTTGGAGCCTAAAGTCAGAAGTGACGTGCTATGTCATTGACGCTGACACGTCATACAACTTGCTACTAGGACGACCGTGGATCCATGCCAACTGGATCGTTCCCTCCCACCAGTGCTTCAAATATATTGAAGACGATGCAACAATACGAACTGTCTTTGCTGAGAAGCAACCATTCAAAGGGGTAAAAAATTACTTCACTGACGCTCTCCTGTATCAAGAGATCGGTGAAACATCGAAAGAATCATTGCCGGACGATGATGATAGTGGCAATGAGGCGGATTCAGAATCTGAAGCAGATATGCCAGCCATTTTAAGTGGTAAACCAATTATAGCATGTCTTAATAATCCCTAATGTAACACACCTTCTGAAGATGAGGGCGAATGGGTAATTACTGATAATATTTCCTTTGATTATCCTGTGAGTGTTGGTTGTTTGAATCCATTACGGATAACTCTCTGCACATCCCTTTACATAAACCAAGCTCGTCCAGTACACCCATGGATCTTAGAAGGGACCGTTTTAGTGATCCCTCCATCTAAAGAAGGTCAGTCACCGATAATTTTTGGTAGAGCCCAACCACGAGGGTCAACAGTCACAGATTCAAGTTCAAACTCAGACACCCCATAATTTTTCCATTACGCGCGATCAGCGCGCCATATGATGAAGAAAATGGGGTACAACCTAAAGCGTGGAGAGGGCCTGAATTTTAGAAAAAGAAGGCATAGTTTGCTGCATAACTTTGTGCCAAAAGCGAAACCTGCAAATTACTATGATAACACACGTAGGGGATTAGGATACGTTACACCCACACCACCAGCAGCGGTTCAATCCAGGGATGATAAGCCGACTCCATCACATTTTGCCTCTTCCTCCGAGTGGGACTAAGATGTCAGTGTGGGAATGATGTTCGAGAATCTCACCGTTAATATGACTTCAAGCAGTCAATTGGAGCCAGTGGAAGCTACTGATGAGGAACCATAGGCTCAACAATTAGATCTCTAATGAGAAAAGCGATTCGAACTGCGCGAACCACCTACTGAAGACAAGGTGGTGCAGGTCAACTTGGGTAGTCAAGATCACCCTAAACCATCTTTATAAGCGAAAGTTTACCACTTATAAAAAAAAGAAGAATTAATAATTCTCGTAAAAGAGTATATAGACGTGTTCGCATGGAACTACGAAGACATGCCCGGACTTGATCTACAAGTAGCCATGCATCGTCTAAATATCAAACCTGATGCCAAGCCAGTCAAGCAGCAACAATGTCGGTTTCGTCCAAATATTATGGAGGTTATAGAAATCGAAGTTCATAAGCTCATTGCATGTGGCTTCATACGGGAGGAATAACATCCATATTGGGTTGCTAATATCGTTCCCGTCCTCAAGAAAAATGAGAAAATACGGTTCTGCATTGTTTACCGTGGTCTCAATACAGCTTGTCCTAAGGACGAATTCCCACTGCCCATCACCGATGTCATAATTGACAACACTTGTGGATTCGAAGGAATGTCTTTTATGGACGGCTTTTCAGGGTACAATCGGATTAAGATGTATCCCGACGACGAGAAGCATACTTCGCTCAGAACACCATTGGGGGTATACTGCTACACTGTGATGCCCTTCGGGCTAAAGAACGCTGGAGCAACCTATCAGCGGGCAATGAACACAATTTTTCGCGATCATCTCCGAAAAACGGTAGAATGCTATGTCAACGACATTGCTGTCAAAAGCCGCAATAAGAATGACCATCTGCGTGACTTGAGAACCATGTTCGACATAATGCGGGCTCATCAGCTGAAGATGAATCCGATAAATCCTTCTTGGGAGTTTTGAGTGGCAAGTTCCTTGGGTTTATCTTTACATCAAAAGGATTCATCTTGACCCAGACAAAGTCAAAGCCATTCAGAGCATGCAACCACCGAGGAATCTCAAAGAGCTTAGAGGCTTGCAAGGTAGACTGGCTTATATCAGAAGATTCATCGCAAATCTCTCAGGCCACTGTCAACCGTTCGCCTGACTCATGAAAAAGAGTGCTTCCTTTGTATGGGATCAAGCTTGTCAGGAAGTTTATGAGGATATTAAGATATATCTCACAAAACTCCAGTCTTAACAGCTCCCACATCAGGGAAACCATTCTTACTTTATGTGAATGCTATAGACCATTCTCTTGGTGCCCTGCTTGCTCAAAAAGACGATAATTGTCACGAACAGGTCATTTATTATCTGAGCAGGACTCTGATAGGAGCGGAATCTCACTATAATTCTATTGAGAAGGAGTGCTTAGCTCTTGTCTTTGCCATTCAGAAGACACGACATTATTTGATCGGCCAAACCATACATGTCATCTCCAGGGTGAATCCTTTGCGTCTTCTCATAACGAAGCCAGGATCATTGAATTCAAGATTAGCTAAATGGGCACTTCTTTTGTCTCAATACGGCATGATCTTTATCCCTCAGAAGGCGGTTAAAGGCTAAGCCTTGCAGAGTTCTTGGCCGCTCATCCAGTTCCGAAACACTCAAAACTTCATGAAGATATTTCGGATGAAGTCTTCGAGACCAATGTAACTTCAGAGGATGAAGTTTAGCAGATGTTCTTCGATGGAGCATCACGAATAGGCCCTAAGGGCAGGATCATCGCCGGCGTGGGGGTTGTGTTTATCTCTCTACAGAATCATGTCCTTCCTAGAGCATTTTCACTGACGGAATCATGCTCCAACAATACAGCGGAATATAATGCTCTACTCATCGGTCTTCAGCTCGCCCATAAAATGGGGGTACGCTACCTTGAAGCTTACGGCGATTCAAAACTAACTATCAATCAGATTAAAGGTGAATATGAGGTCCGTCACGAGGATTTGGTGCCTTATTATCACACAGTCATCGAACTGGCTAATCTGTTTGATGGCTTTTACATCGGGCACGTATCTCGATCTCAGAATACTAAGGCGGATGCTCTTGCTGCATTAGCAACAACACTAGCCCTACCAGTCGACACCGAGTATCACCTCACAGTGGCGACTCGACACCTTTCTGCTCTAAACATATGTTAAGAACTAGAGAGGTTTATAATATCTCGATGGATCTTGAGCCGAGAGATTGGCGATTTTCTTTCATCGACTATGCTCTACATGGTCTGCTGTCAGACAATCCTAAAGAAGCGGCATCTATCAGACGAAGGTCTCTCCGTTTTTACTATGATCCAACTCTGAAGACACTTTACTGTCGTTCATACGACGGTATCCTTCTCCGTTGCTTTTCTAATTCAGAGGCACAGGAAGTGCTTAAAGAAGCACACGACGGCATATGCGAAGCTCATCAGCCAGGTCCAAAACTTAAAGACAGATTGCATAGGCTTGGATATTATTGGCCAACCATGATAGCCGATACCATCCAATATGCACGAAGGTGTAAAGCATGCCAAATTCATGCGGACTTCATACACCAGCCTCCGGAGTTGCTCCACCCAACTGTTGCTTCATGGTTATTTGAAGCATGGGGAATCGATGTCGTAAGGCCAATCATCCCCTCTTCGACAAAAGGACACCGGTTTATTCTGGTAATAACCGATTACTTTTCAAAATGGGCAAAAGCTATACCACTGGTCGAAGTTAAAACTTCCAACATAGTTAATTTCATCAAACACCATGTCATCTATCGATTTGGTGTTCCTAGGCGGATCATCCATGATAACGGTCCCCAATTCATAAGCTAGGTATTCTATCGATTCTGTGATAAATACTGAATTCAGAATATGGCTTTAACTGCCTATAATCCCGCCGCTAATGGCTTGGCGGAAGCATTCAATAAAATAATCATCAAGTTACTCAAGAAGTTCGTCTCCTCGAATAAGCGAGATTGGGACGAAAAGCTTGGTGAATGTCTTTGGGCCTACCGAATCACGGTTCGGACCCCGACAGGCAATATGCCTTTTTCCCTGGTGTACGGGTGTGAAGCAGTCATACCATTGGAAATTCAGATGCCATCATTACGAGTTGCTCTGACCACTAAGATCACATCAGAGGACAATGATCGGTTGCATCTTCAAGAGCTAGAAGCCTTAGATGAAAAGCGGTTACAAGCTCAGCAGCACATCGAGTTGTATCAAGCTCGAATCTCAAAAGCCTTCAACAAGAAGGTCAAACAAAGAGTCTTCCAAAAAGGAGATTTAGTTTTAGCCGTCAGACGACCGATGATCATGACGCACAAAACCAAAGACAAATTTCAGCCTAAATGGGAAGAATCGTTTGTAATAGAAACAGTCTATTCAAACGGAGCATATAGCCTTATGACTTTAGATGGTAATTTACTCATGATGCCGATCAATGGCAAGTTCTTAAAGAAGTATTATCCGTGATTAAGGATCCTTCTTATAATCAAGTTAACACTACACCTCTGATCAAGACCTTCAAATCCAAGGAATGCAGAAAGAGCCCTCTCTCTTCCTCCAAACGAGATCATACAACCATAAACCAGTAGGAACCTGGTCATACACTAGTTGTCTCAAAGGAGAATCAAGATTACATGCACTAACCACATGATCCAACACCTTTAACAGTTAAGGATATAGGAAAATGTTGGCCTTTAATCCCAACATAAGTACTTGACAACTCATCATGCTGAGGGAAATAGCATGGCTAGCCCGACTCAAACGGTAGTTGGTAAAGGCATATCAAACCCGTTGATAGCTGAGGATTTGCTAAAAATCCTAAGGGACCTATTCCCATTTGATTCCGTTTCCAAAATCACTTACCAATTCTCATCCATGGAATGGTAAGACCACATATAAAGATCTTTTCATCTATTTCGCTGTTAAGTTAACATTAAACTTATGACAGTGATTTTCTCGTTTCTCTCTGCGAGAACGAGACCTTTTTCATGCTATGTTTAACAGTATACCTCTGGCATCCATTTCGCTATTAAGTTAACATTGAACCTATGACAGTGATTTCCTCATTTCTCTCTGCGAGAACGAGACCTTTTTTATGCTATGTTTAACAGTATACCTCTGGCATCCATTTCGCTATTAAGTTAACATTAAACCTATGACAGTGATTTCCTTGTTTCTCTCTGCGAGAACGAGACCCTTTTCATGCTATGTTTAACAGTATACCTCTGGCATCCATTTCGCTGTTAAGTTAACATTAAACCTATGACAGTGATTTCCTCATTTCTCTCTGCGAGAACGAGACCCCTTTCGTGCTATGTTTAATAGTATACCTCTGGCATCCATTTCGCTGTTAAGTTAACATTAAACTTATGACAGTGATTTTCTCATTTCTCTCTGCGAGAATGCGACCCCTCCCATGCTATGTTTAACATTATACCTCTGGCATATCTTTTTGTCAAGCTAACATTACACCTCTGACAAGTTTCTTTCCGAGTTCCTACAAAGTTCTTTTTTGTCACGTTAGCATTAAACCTCTGACATATGATCTTCTATGGAATTCATTTCCTGGCTTCCCAGCAAGTTCCTGAGTCCCACTCAGTCTTTGGTGGACTTTTCGGGTTGTCACGTTAACAATATACCTCTGACAATTCCTTCCAAATCTCATACAAAATTTTGAGCTTGGTGGCTTCTCAATCAGTTATGTCATTGCGACCTCTGAACCGGCAGATGCCAGGTCTCATCTTTCAGTCTGGCAAGGACTATTTCTTTGTCATCATACGACAAAATTTTGAGCTTCGTGGCTTCTCAATCGGTTATGTCATTGCGACTTCCGAATCGGCAGATAGCCAAGTCTCATCTTTCAGTCCGGCAAGGACTATTTCTTTGTTATCATATGATAATTTTGAGTTTGATGGCTTCTCAATCGGTTACATCATTGCGACCTCTGAACCGGCAGATAGCCAAGTCTCATTTTTCAGTCCGACAAGGGCTATTTCTTTGTTATCATACGACAAAATTTTAAGCTTGATGGCTTCTCAATCGGTTATGTCATTGCGACCTCTGAACCGGCAGATGGCCAGGTCTCATCTTTTTAGTCCAGTAAGGACTATTTTCTCAAAGGGCTGCGATACAACTTGAAAGCGAGAATTCAGAAAATAAAACAAGTTGGAAACACAACAGGGGAGTCAAAATGAAACTACTTTTATTGATTCTGGGGGAAAAAAAGGGTTACATAAATGCACAGATTATAAGTTACAATGGTGCTTCATAAGACTTGATCCGTCCTTTAAGAGTGGCCAGCCTTGTCTTCCTCTCTTCAGCACCCTGATAAGCACCTGCGACCTCAATTCAGCCTCATTAAAGCTCGCCGTCTGGGCCAAGCGAGCTTCAACTTCAACCAAGGTTGCCCTCTGAGCTAGCTCTTGCCGCAAGACTTCATCATTCTGGGCCTTAAGCTATTCAAGCTGAGCAGTCTCTTCAAGACGCCCTGATTCAGCCTTGGACAAAAGAAGATTAGCCTTCCTGATCATTTCCTTGGCCTTTTCAATTCTGTCCTCAGCATCAAGAAGAGCACTGTTAAAAGCATCTATGACATCCCCGAGCTCTACTTTCCTTGTCTCCAGGGATTTCAAATCAGAAGAAATTGCCTTAGCAGCTTCTTGAGCAGCGAGATGAGCTTCATGCATTTGAGCAACAAGATGCGCAGACTCCAGATCTGAATGGCTAAGACGGCGCCATTCGTCCACATCCCCTTCAAGTCGGTCCACCAGAAGCTCCAATGCAGTGGCCTGGTCATCCCCTCCAAAGTCTCGAATACTGTCAATGCTCCAGGAGAGGACCACCTTTAAAGCAGAGAATGAGGTAGTCGAGCCCTTTAAGATCAAAACAATGGATTGCTTCAAACTCTTATAAAAGCTATCGACTAACTCAGCCACAATTCTTCATTCTCGGCCTCAATCACTCCTGGCAACAAAGCAGCCCATGAAGACAGAGTTTCCACCGGCTTTATTGACACTAATGTAGAAGGAATAGTAGAAGCACTGGTTGCAACAACATGAGAGGTCGTCGGTGATCTCGGAGGAGTCCTCATTGAAATCAGTACACTAGCCACGACCGAGGTAGGACTAGTGACTATTTCCGGGAGAGCTGGCTCAACCACCAGTGTTAGAGAAGTAGGACTGGTAATCACCTTCAGCTCCGCACCTGGCAAGATAGACGGCACTGGCGAAACGATGGCATCTGCTCATCGATATAGTTGGAAGCGAGGTTGGTTCCATGACTACCGTTCCCTCAATTTCATCTCCTCTGGCTGGCTTTGGCTGATAAGAGGGCAGGTCGTGATACAAGGCATCCAACTCAGCAACAGCCACCGCGATCGAAGCACTTGCTTCACCCCTCCTTCCTTGAGGAAGATGGGTTGGCTCTCTTGAAGTCGATGCACCAAAGGTGGAACACCTACAATAAGACTTTGTTTAAGCAAGGCATAATAAATAGCAGGAGTAAAAAGGTCAAAACACTACCAAAAGATGATGTCGCTTCAATCGTTTTGATAGCTGCATCAGTCCCTGCAGGCTCCATTGGGAAATCTTTGGCAAAATCAATACGAATTGCCGGCCCGTCTTCGCTTGCTGAACCCTCCGTGGTCCACCCAAAGATCTAGAAGCCGCGGGACTTCCTTTTGAAGTCCCAGCGCCCGAAGGACCTATGTCAGCCGCATCATTTTCAGACTCTTCCGAGACGGCGAAATAGCCAGCCTCATCGCCCTCCTTATAAGTAAACAAGGGATCATAATGCTCCCTTTGTTCTCCGACAGCTTCAGCTCTCGGGCTTTTCACCGCCTCAGTTCCTGAATCATAAAGCAAACAATGTGCCATATGGAACGCACAAAAAGTATATTACAAGAACGGAGCAGATCTTACCCGGGTCCAGAGCAGCTTTACCAGTAGCCTACCTAGGAGCGGACAACCTAATGATTAATGGAGCAGGTTGAGGAAGCACTGCAGATGGTTCCTTCTCTGCAATAACCGTAGGAGCGTAGCGATGAGCCTTCTTCACTACCCTCTTCCTACGAGATCCACCTTCCCGCTTTCGCTTGAAGTGGACGTCAGGATCTTCTTCTTTCACTTCTTCCACATCAACGTGTTCCACGGGGGCCGTGCCCACCCCACCAGAAGCAGCTGTTGGAGCCTTAGCACCCGTATCCGCTTTAAAACGAGGACTTCCTGCATCCGAGGTTTCGCTATCATCAACAGCAATGAATTCCCGGAGGCCTGGAACGCGGACCCTTTTACCCTCGCCCTTCTCAGTGACCTTTCGCTTCAGCTGCTGAGAGATTAACTTCACACCAAAGGAATTAATAGAAAATCCAGTGGGTGTGGAGCTCGAAGTTCTATACCACTGGCAGAATCCCAAGGTCGTCAGAAGGTTCGGAGTCCTTAGCGGCATGCACAGTCACGCCTCAGTACAGCCAGTAATAAAGAACCGCCAGGCACGAGCTCCATCGATGAGACTCCCCATGAAAGCCAGACTGCTATTCGGATTACCTACGTATAGTTGGTCATACCCAACTGGTGGGCAAACTGACTCGGAACATAGGGCTCCAGGTAACAGGTGTCCCCGCTTCTATACAACAAGTGTGTTGGCCGGATGCTAACCAGCCATTCGAAGACTCCCCGACTCAATGACGTCTGCCCTTCTCCCACATCCTTAAATTCTTCACCATAGCCCGTATCGTGAATGTAGGGGAAGCATCTGAAAAGGCTATAGACGTCATGACGACACAACAGCTTACGGACCGCAGCCACATAAGTCTTCGACCATGAACATCCCTCGAATCGACGGAGAAGCACCATTCGAACACCTTCTGGAGGCTTCTCTCCGGCTTGGATGATAGAAGAACAAGAGGGCGAACCATGCCATTAGATAAGTATATGGTAAGCCTATTCTGGGGTTTGGTCCGTCGCAGGGAAAAATAGTCCCCTTTCCTGCTTCGTCGTTGGTGGCCTACAGAAAGCCTTCGTCAATGCGCAAAGGCCTCTCTGAATACAGCACACCATGGCTGGAAGAAGTCCAAGAGAACGACCATGGATTAGACGAACAGCAGGCAACAAGACAGTCGGATGAATGACATCGCCAGATGAAGATGGCACCATGCATCTCTTCAACCAGACTGTCAAGAAACCAGCTAGAAGTGCCTTCCGGGACGTCGGCCGATGAGCCTGGTGGTGGAAACTCCGAAGAATATCGCCTTTCTCATAGGGGCCGTCATCTTCTTCCAGAATTAGATCCCCTTGAGAATGCTCTTACATCCGGCGAAAGATGTCTTCATCAACAACTCCACAATGAGCCACTTCAGGAGTATTTTTCATGTCAGGGAACAAATAATTTTCTCAGCTCTTCAAACTGCATGAAGCTCCCTTACTGCTCCCATGCATGCTGGAACAAATGTAGAGATGGCACATCAATTCCCGGTAGGCTCAAGCAAAGCGGGCTCTTGCTTCTCTAGAAGTGCCAATTCCGTCTCGCACGGAAAATATTCTTCATATGGGATAGACCCCAAAGGCAGAGCAGAGATTTCCCACATCTCATGCAGAGCCATACCCAATTCGCTAACAGGGGTGAAGAAGGTCCCTGTAGCCGGGCAGTATAACTCAAAGATGGTGTAAAAGTTCGCTACACTCATCTGAATGCCATAACAGGTCGCCCTGACGGCCTCATAAAGCCCCAACCTCTCTAAATCCTCCTCAAAATGAGCAAGGACGTATAGGGTCAAGTCCCTCCACCATACCTTGGGAGGGTGAATCCACCCGGAGTCCTAAAATCAGTGGCTGGATAGTTGCCACGAACCTTAAAAAATTGATTCCCAAAGGTCTGTGCCACCGTAAGGTTTTTTTTCCCACTGGGATGTCTGAAAGTATGTTCCCAGGATGGAGACCCAATATGCAGTGAGGAGGACCCGTCCTTGTGTAACCGGGAGAGGGAATTATCAACTTTCCTACGTGAACGGATTCAGTAGTCTGACTCACTTGCCACTGCCATCTTCTGAGCCCTCGTCACGCATTGAAAGAAGGACAAGGGAAAATGCCACTTGCTAGATGGGAGATAGAACTTCTCACCATCCAATTTGAAAATCCACTGCCCCTCTTCGGCTAGCAGCTGGCGATCATTATCTGGCGCTGCATCTCCGAACATGAAGCCAGGCTTCTGATAGATTCTTTGGTCAGAATCTTCAAGGGAAGCAGTAGTTAAGATGCTCCTCATGGTGCGCTGATCCCCAGCATGAATAAGTGTATCCCGAGCGGGAGAGCTTCGCTCGCTAAATAGTGAAGCCTGCCTTTGGAACTGCAGGCTAACGTTGCCGTCTAGCCCCCTGGCTATGCCAAAGAGACTGTTCAGAGGACCAGGAGTATAGTGTGTAGGCTGTCTAAAGATCATTAAAGATAAGTCGTCAAAAGCAGAGTCCCAAACTCCAGACGCAGGGCTAATCATAGCCATCAAAGCAGTATCAAGGCGCGAGGGTCGAAACTCGCGTCTCAGCAGTACTGCAGCATCAAGGCGCGAGGGTCAAAACCCGCGTCTCAGCAGCACTGCAGCATTAAGGTGCGAGGGTCGAAACTCGCGTCTCAGCAGCACTGCAGCACCAAGGTGCGAGGGTCGAAGCCTGCGTCTCAGCCAACATTGCAGCGCCAAGACGCGAGGGTTGAAAACCGCATCTCAGTTATAACTTCTCTCGTTATGGGGTCAATCACCACCCACATAATAAGGAAGTTAACCCCCATTATGGAGCGTTTTTAGGGGGCACGTTCACCCCTGAAACCTCTATAAATAGCCCCGTTGCTATGGAGAAGGGGTCGGTCAATTGGAGATCAGAGAAATCAAGGAGAAGAGCTTGACTTGAGAGCTTCAACGAGAAGGAAAGAGAGTCCAACTCCTCAAGTAACTTGCTGCGTACAAGTCAATCTTTGCCTACAATCTCTTTGAGATTCTTGGTCGACAGAGCTGCGTTACTCCATCCGCCGTCCGAAGAGAAGATCCCCGAAAGTTCCTGACGATCACCCGATCAACGGAAAACAAGATTCACTTTCCATCGCCACCTGAAGAACCCAGCACTAAACAAAGGGGAGATTCAAGACTCAACATCTTCCCTCCCTTGTAGTTGGAGTATAAGTTTGTTGTAACTTTTCAATTGATTCAAGGAAACTTTACGCGAATTTTTCTACTCCGTACCAAACAAGAGATGGCAACTCCGCTGGGGACTACTTTCGTTACTGACTAACAAGTTATGGCGCAAGGTGACGTTCTCTACAAGGGAAAAATGGTCGAATCGCTCGTCGTGGAATTCGACCAGGCAAAGTATGAAGAGTTCCTCTCGTCCGGCTCCAAGAGCCCAAAGGCCCGCGCCTACCGCAGGGTCTCTACGGGGACTTGCCCCGAAATCCGCTCTGAACCTCTCTCAGAGGCAGCTACTATGAGGGATGTCGTGGCCAATCATGCAATGCGTGACACCCGCGCCAACGTCTCTCAGGAGACCCGCGTGGTCAAGTTCTCTGGTGTCCAGCCAATCCATTCTCTTCCTCAGCACCAGGCCGTCCTTGGTTTCTCTCAACCCCCACGACGTAACCAGAACGCTGAGCACCGACAGAGGAGGCGTGCGCGTCAACTGCAAGTTGGAACAACTGATCGTCCAACTGAGGTAGGACGCAAGGTTCAAATCGGCGTCTCTGCCTCACCACATCTAGCACGCGAAATCCGCGTTTGGCAGCCCAAACGTGAGGTTCACCAAGTGGGCTCCTCTGAAGCCTCACTCCCCAGACGCCAAGGCGAAACCCGCACGCCTGGTCGAGTACAAGAGGCACACGCCTCTAGGCGTGGGGCCCAGCAGCCTTGCATCTCTCAAGTGTCTCTACCCCCGACGCAATAATCAGCAACGTGATAGCCGCGTTTCTTCTCAGCAGAGACGCCAGACGCGCGTCCTGAAACCACGACGTGAGAACCGCGTCTCTGAACCCCGCGTCCTAGCTGTACAGAGCAAGGATGCCTCCCGCCCTCGGCATTACGAGGCTAATCTCTTTGATCCTCCTCCCACGGATCTGAGAGATTATTTAACGAAGAAAAGAAGTGCTAATCGAATCACTTTGTCATGTTGCTGAGAACGGCTTATCACGATGCTCTCTGAGTGTCGTTATAGTTCAGGTGCAAACCAGCAGTCTCTATTTAGACAGCTGACCCTGATTCCCCGATCAGCTAAAAGGAGTCATTCTCACAGGAGGAGGGTTTTCTCTGACACTGAATATCCCGAGCTCACTGCAAACATGGTGAGCAGGAGCAGGGGAAAACAACCTGCAATCAGTTCCGATGATGAGTCTGACACAGAACCGGAAGGAGTGTACCGACACACTCGCACCCGGACCGGGGCAATCCCCCTGATTGACTACAATGCTCTAGCCCGGGGCATTGAGGTGAATGACTTGCATTCCGCATTCCGATTGCAGAGTCACAGGCTTCAAACTCTTCTATAGAGAAAGAGGCCTTTATATACATGACTAGCACTCCTGAGGAGACCGCCAGGCGCTTGGAGCAGCAAGCCCAGGTCCAGAGGGAACAATTGGAGATGATTCGTGCTCAGCAAGAATCTATCGACTCCCTCAAGCAGATGCTCACACAGTTACTTGAAGACAAGAGGAAGTCAACCGACAAAGCCTCCTCTAAAAAGTCTAAAGGCAAACGAAAAGAGGGAGAAAGCTCATCTTCCGTACGTATAGAAGAGAAAGGGCAACCTACCTCTGGTTCGTCCAAATCCTCGTCGCAAGGAAAAGACGACCAAGACCAGGAAAACATTCATTCTAGAAGAATGAATCAATTGGAGCAACGTTTGGAGGCCCTTACCAACCGAAAAGGCTTGCAAGAAGCAGGGGTGGTTCGGCCATATCCGACCGAGTGGGACCTTGTCCCATACCCTCCCAAGTTCAAGGCTCCAACCCTCCAAGATTTTGATGGGAAAGGTTTACCGAACAACATATCTACTACTTTAAATCTCAAACAGGGAATGTGGTAGATAATGTGCCATCCTGGCACGTTTGTTTATCGGCACCTTAAAAGGGCTCGCCTTTGAATGGTTCATGAAGCTCCCAGAAGGCTCCATTAAGAATTGGGGTGATTTAGAGAAGCTCTTCCTAACACGCTTCTTTGAAGATGACTCGGAGGTCAACATGCCTACCCTTTTAGCCACCAAGCAGCGAAAGGGAGAATCCGTCAAGGCTTTCGTACAAAGATTTCGGAACGTGGCACTCCGATGTCCGAGCGGTATGACCCAGGTCACCCTGGTGGAAACATGCTGCCATAATCTACAAACCTCACTCCTCGCCCAAATAGGAGTCGCCGAAAGCCGCACCTGGAAGAAGTTGATCCAACAAGGTGAACAGGCTGAAGAAATTGTCGCCTGGGTCAGGGCAGAGGAAAACAAACCCCGACCTGAGAGGACAACAAAGCGTGCGCCAGACACATCCCTCCAAATAAAAAGGAAGGATAACTTGACAGCAGAGACCAAATCCCCTGTCAAACCTCAACTGGTTAAGGCAAGTGGCTCTTCAAGCCAACCACGCGCCAGCAAGCAGTATTCCTTCAAGGATGAACATGTCGACTCGCTCTTCAAATTACTCAACAAGAGCAACAGACTGAAGCTTTCTGAAGCTAGGCGCCCTGAAGAAGTCGGTAAAACTGATAATCCCAACTACTGCTTGTATCACAGGATGTTGGGGTACCCCATCAAGAGCTGTTATGTCTTCAAGGACATCCTTCAGGCTCTGATTGACGCGGAGGTATTAAAACTCCGTCCAGAGCAGAAGAAGGTGACGGCCAACGTGATGTCATTTCTCCAGTTTGGAAGATAACCTCCAACACCTTCTGGAGTGATCCCTGTCCCAAGAGGAGAGCTAAAAATGGTCAACATAGACCCTCACCAGCAGCAAAAAAAGGGCCTGGTACCTGTTCCCATACCTCGGGAAGAAGTCATGTGGGTTCATCCCGACCTTATTGATGGCCAACAATGGACTACTGTGACCAACAGGAAGTCCAAAGGCAAAGCAAAGGCCACATCTTGCAATGTGGTATGTGCCTCTTCTCGGGAAGCAAAAACTGACGTTCCCTTACTGACTGATTCAGAAGAGAAATGATAGTCCTTGCTGCAGAGCCCAACCAACTGGTGGCGGAAACCCATTCGGGGCAGGCATATTTGAAAAAGTATGACGAAATGGTGGTAACTCCTCCAAGACCCGCTGCAGAGCCAGCCAAGCCCTCCATAAAGCAACCCGTGGAGAAATAGAAAGATCTTCGATTTTTCAGAATTCTTTCGAAAGACATAGCGGAAATATCCACAGCACCTTATCGCTTTGATGTCCTGGCTCAACTGGCCAACCCCCCGGCCCGGATTACTCTTTATGAGCTTCTTAGGCTATCAAAGTCGACCAGAGAAGCCCTACAAGAGGCCTTGGCTAATGCTGAGGTTTTCATGACCGAGGTGCCGATCGGACCAAAGGAGGAAGATGTAGAGGATTGCCTCCATGCCTCCCAAATTGCTCCCTGCATCACCTTCACAGCAGATGATATGCAGGTCAAAGGGAAACATGACCGACCCCTGTACTTCACAGGGTACATTGGATCATCTGAGGTGAACCGCATTCAGGTAGATCCCGGGTCCTCATTAAGCATTATGCCTTGCTGGGTCATGCAGCATCTGGGGATTCCTACTCACCGGTTGAGTGCCACACAGACAACTATTTATGAGTTCAATGCCAATAGTACCCGTCCAATGAGGAAGGTCAAGCTCAAATGCCAGATCGGGGACCTGAGGTCGGAAGTGACATGCTATGTCATCGATGCTGACACTTCCTACAATCTACTGCTGGGACGACCATGGATTCATCGTAATTCAATCGTTCCCTCTACTCTCCACTAAGTCATGAAATACATTAACGGGAGTAGAAAGGTGCGAACGTTGATTGCCGAAAGGCATCCGTTCAAGGGACTTGAGAATTATTTCACAGATTCTCTCCTATATTAGGACTCTGTGGAAACAGATGAAATCCCACAACCAAAGGAGCCCGAATCTGGTAATGAAGCCGACACCGAGCCGGAAAAAGAAGAGTGCATGTGGGAACTAGACCCACTTGTAACTGGCATTAATAAGCTTGATGTTGATAATACCTCCGATGATGTAGGCGGATGGTATATTAATGAAGACTTAGATTTGGCGTATTTCTCTGTGTTTTCTTCTGATTCAGTGCCGTCAGACACTAGTACCGAAGTGGATGATGATCTCTGGTCGGCAATGGATGCTTTGACATCATTGCATGTACCGGTGAGATCGTCCTTCGAAACATATCGAGATGTTAGTAGTGCACAAGAATCCATATTCATGGTTCCAGCGAGACGGAAAGGCCAAAAACCAATCCTTTTTGGGCGAATTACGTCTGAACCAATGTCCCGTGAAGAATCAGAAGGCGAAGAGGAACCCCCTCAGTTCGGTCATTATGAGCCAAATGTACTCAGAATGATGGAAAGCATGGGGTATGATCTGACTAATGGTCCAGGGTTAAATTTTGGCAAAGGAAGGAGAACACTACTCCGATCTTTTGTACCAAAAGGGAAACCCCTGATTATTATCATCAGACTCACAGGGGGTTGGGCTATGTATCAACTCCGATCCAATCAGCCTCTGACTCTGGAGGGTCATCAGGCCACGATTACGTCGGGCACGTCATCGTGGAGTCAGATGTCAGTGTCGGCAACATCTTCAGAGAACTTTCAGTGAACATGGTTTCAACAAGTCACCTGGAAGTCGGAGATGAAGAAATGATCCAATTCGATACAGATCCTTAGATCCAACACTTAAACCATCTTTGGGATACCCGCTTTGAATAGCGCGAGCCACCCACAGAAGATAAGGTTGTTCAGATCAATCTAGGAGATGAGGCTAATCCTAAGCCCATCTTTATAAGTGAAGGTCTGTCACCTTCGGAGAAAAAGGATCTGATATCTCTTGTACAAGAGTATATAGACGTCTTCGCCTGAAATTACGTGGACATGCCTGAACTTGATCCTCAAGTGGCTATGCATCGCCTCAACATTAATACGGACGCAAAGCCGATCAAACAACAACAGCGACGGTTCCGTCCAGAAATAAAGGAGGCAATTCAATCAGAAGTCAGAAAGCTTATAGACTCTGGCTTCATTAGGGAAGAACAACATCCTGATTGGGTAGCCAACATCGTCCCCGTTGCAAAAAAGAACGGAAAGATCCGAATCCGCATTGAATTTCGTGATCTAAACGAAGCCTGTTCCAAGGATGAATTCTCACTGCCAATCACAGATGTCATGATTGACAACACATGTGGATTCGAGCGAATGTCCTTAATGGATGGATTCTCAGGATATAATCAAATCAAAATGTATCCTGATAATGAAAAACATACCTCTTTCAGGACACCACTGGGTGTATACTGTTACACCTGAAAAATCACCTAGAGGGGGGTGAATAGGTGATATAGCTAATCTATTATACTTAATGCGGAATATAAAAACTTAATGCAATACACTCAAGTGCAATCAACAAGTAATGCACACACAACCAAGCCAAGCAATTATGAATGCACAATATGAATAGTTGCAAGGCACAAAGTAAAGAGAGAGATAGAGAGAGTCAATGGATCAAGCGCAAACAATAAGATATGTTTCGAGATTCGAGCACCCAGCTCTACATCCCCGCCTTCGACACACGAAGGATTTCTAATCCACTAGCTAGTCCACAAAGAACTCTCACAAGGAGTACCCAACTCCTCTCTTTACAACCACAACCTCCTCCTTGAGGCAAGCTCCAATCCAACAAAACAATCACCTCACAACTTGAGGGATTAGCACAAAGCAAACACAAGGATCACCTCACAACTTGAGGGATACAACCCAAGGCACAAAGCCAAGCAAAGATTGGATTTTACAACTTGGTGGTCTAAACAACAACCACAAACAATTTCTTTCTCCCACACAAAGATCCTATAGAATAAGAAAGTAGATGATGCTCAAGTGTGGAGAAAACCAATGGAATGGAAATCAAAATCACAAAGAAAATCCTTGGGAAAAACTGAAACTAAGATATAGAAGTTGAATCAAAACTCTTTTCCCAAAAACCCTTTTCTTTGATATTCCAAACCCTAGCAAAAACACCAAATAGATTGTTCAATTTGAATCCAAAAATTTCTTTGGATTGCTGTGAAAACACCAGAGAGTAAGGAAAAATTCGCACAAAAAATCTTATGTAAAACTGGCCATTAATGGGGTATTTATAGCCCCCAGAAAAATATAGCCGTTGGCAGCAGAAACTGCCAGAAATGACCTGCCGGTCGACCGTCCAACGGTCAAATTCTGCCCGTTGCCAGCTACCGGTCAACCGCCCGTCGACAGAAACAAACAAGACTAGCCTGCATGCAGTCGGTCGACCGTGCGGTCGGCCGGCCCAATAGGCAGCCAGCGTGCACGTATCCGTGCACGTCGGTCGACCCGAACGGTCGACCGGCTACTTGGTGCGGCCGACCGTTCGGGTCGACCGACCTAGCCTGGCAGAGGCTTTTCTGGTCAGAAAAACTAAGGGATTAAATATCCAATAAATTCTTGTAAACTACTTAAAAATCCCCAAAAATAGTTTTGACAAATTGCATTGATATATAAACATATGATAAAAGTTTTGACTCAAATATCAAGCAATTAAAACTATTTTTGTGTCTTATCATATTTCCCAAAAACCAAAAACTGTATTTTCTAAAACTTGAATTTTTGAATAGAAAATACATTTTGTCCAAAACTCATCCAAATACAAAAACATGATATTAAACACATTTTGAAGCATGATGCATATGGATAGAAATCCAATATACATGAAACATATATATATATCCATGTTTTTGTCTTTAATTCTAAAAATAAGTTTTGTTAAAACACAAACCTAAAACACATGAATAGGTATATCAAAGTAAGTTGTCTAAGAGTTGAAGCATGCATGTATATAGAACAAATCTAATATACACTAAACCATGTAAACTTGTTTTGATATAATATCTATTCATGAAAACCAAGATCGGTTAAACCAAAGACCGAAAACCAAAACATAAAGCGTGTGTGTTGTGAACTTGAGCATATCATACTATTCTAATCTTTACAATTTGGATCTAAACACAAAACTAAACTAGGTACCGATGTCTTCTTGTAGAGCGCAATCTCCAAGCCGACTCGTTCCAAAACTCCTTGATCCACCGAGCAATTGCTATATATGATCTTTGACGCTCGGGCTCTTGAATCAACATGTGAAAGCTCCCAATCATCTTGTTGAAGCTAATCACCTACTAATAACTTGATTAATGATCTGAAACTAAAATCACAAGATTATTAGTACACATAACTACATGAGTTAATCATCATCAAAACTAGGGTGGAAGGCCTTTGGGCAACAATCTCCCCCTTTTGATGATGACAAACTCATGGAGTTATATATGCATGGATTAAGTTAAGCTTCAAAGAAGCTCCCCCTTAACTCATGCATAAACAAATAAATAATAATATGCAATGAATATTAAACATGAAACATGAAACATGCATATCTATGCATAAACAATAAAAGGTTCTAGATACCAATGAAATGTTTAAAAACAAAACATGTTCTACATACCAATTAAAATTAAACTAAATTAAACTTAATATATGCAAAAACATAAACATGCATATATAAACTTCTCAAATAATTCTCCCCTTTTTTGTCAATCATCAATAAAGGGGTAAAAACCAAAACAAAATAAAATCTTCTCCCCCTTTAATACAAAGAAACACTCATCAATAAGGGGTAAAAGCAAAACTAAATCAATAAATTTTTCTCCCCTTTTTATTCGAAACCATGAATCAACAAAAGGGTTAATAAAGACAATGTTCTCCCCTTTTTGTCTAAAACAAAAACAAAAACCAAATAGGGGTGACAATCAATTAAGGTACCAATTGAAATATGTCAAAGTAGCATCTTGATACCAATTGAAAGGAAACAAACAAAAAAAATATTGATACCAATTTTAAGCAAGACACATGAAAATCTTGATACCAATTTGAAATTAAACATAATGAATTTTGAATGTCTAAACAAAAATTTTGATACCAATTGTAAATATTTTTCATTTTGAACATATGATACCAAATTTTAAATTTTCAATCATAAAGTATGGGAGTACAAATACCAATTAAAGACAAAATCAAATTTTCTCCCCCCTTTATGAAATACCAACTAAAACAATGCGTAGGCTTGATACCAATTTAAAAGTAATCAATTGAAACAAAATTGAAACTCAAGCTTAGCATAAACAAGATTTTGTGCTTAAAGATATAGGGATATAATAAGTACAAATAAAACATATATATGTATGAAAAATAGATACCAATAGAAATTGATATTCTTGGAATTAAAAGCATACATACATACAAACATATATGAGTATACAAGAAAGGTTAAAGATTGATACCAATTGAAAGAATTCAATGATACCAATTGAAATAACAATAAGATCAAGTGTATACATCATATTACTAGCCTCCCAATCATGATTCAAGTTTTAAATGATTTTTATTTTAAAGCATACATGAACATGATCTCCCATCCAACCTCCCATTGAAGGTAGGGGTTTTCAAAAATAGATTTGAAAATGTAGTATATTTGAAAATCTCTACCATAGTGAAGAATACGAACTAGTTAAAGAGAAAATTTTTTAAACTAGTACGAAATCCTTCAAGTAAGGAATAAAACAAAATTATTTTTCATGAAACACATGTAAATCACATGATCACTAAACACTCAAAGTCCATAAAGCCCATATCATAGTCTCATGAAAACAAATCATGAGTAAACTAATAAAGTGAGTGTACAAGTATAATGTGACACATATCAACATGAAAATATTCAATTTAGCTCATATGAAATTCTTTAAAAACATGAAAATATGAAAAACTAGATTTTCATTACCAATTGAATTTACCTAAAAACATGAAAATCATTAAAACGATTTAAACTTCAAGGCATATATATGTCATGTACAAACTAAAGTATACATACATATCCTAAACATAATGAGTCCACAAGAGTATATGCATGAAGGCACGTGGCTCAAAGATGTACATGTATAATCAATAGTTTGGACAAGATAGACATATACATGAAGTTAAAACACATGATCATAGAAACACATTCAAAATAAGGAATACAAGTTAGAATGCATGAATCATCAAAACTAGGCTATACTAGCACATTTAATGGGTACAAATAAGCATCCAAGCACAAACATATATAAAGATTTATTTGTGTCCCACTACATGTACAAGTATAAATTCTAGTTTTAATGAAAACTAACATCTAAACAAGTAATCAAATCATTAAGCATAAAACGGGATATAAATCAACATGAAAGACATAAAAATGATCATTATGTAAATCTACATGCTATTAGAATCATGATATACATAATAGCTAAACAAATGGTGAGAACACAACATATGGGTCCATATAAACATGGGTGATCTCAAAAGCTATTGTTTTCCATTATGTTTGTAAAGGGGGAAAACTTACAATAAAAAGGTTGAGGAGCTAAATTACAAGTATTCTTAAAAGATTACAAGTAGATCTCCTCAGAGATTCTGGAGAAGTGTGCTGATAGGAGTCTGGTCAGCGCGCGCACCACTTTGTCCCTTTGACGATGCGAGCGATGAGATTCCCTTCTCGCCTGGCTCGGGGAATCAGAGAACAGAAGGTTGGTAGAACCCTCTTGCTGCTTCTCAAAACCGCCTTCTATGAGGAATTCCTTCTCGCCTGGTTTCCCGAGATTCCTTGAGAAGAAGGACGATGTTAGGGTATCAACACCCTGGATAGAGAAAGCAATTCTCTAAAAGGGTCTCTGAATTCGAGAGCGCACGGTGCGTCGTGAAGAAGCATCTGCTTGTGGAGTCCTCTTTTTCTCCGATCGATCGATTGATCCTCCCTCCTTGTACCCCTGACGGGCTATTTATAGGGAGAGCAAGGTATAATCGTCCCTTGAAAATATAGAAACAGATTGAATCAAATCTGTTTAAAATCTGGAAAGTAGCCTTGCTGCGAGGCTAGGATCAGTTTCTGCGAAGCTAGAATTGGCAGGTCGGTTGACCTTCTTGATCCTTTTCATATCGTTGGAGGATTTTTCCTGATCTTCTTACTCGTTTTTAGAAGAGTCAAGAGATTGTGGCAATCAACTGCCAAATTTGATCTCTGATTTGATGTTAATTGGATTTGATCTGATTGGATCCGA